>CAUYRT010038034.1:0-12818 GCA_963574885.1 Lepilemur ruficaudatus | reverse complement strand
GTGTGTGTGTTTGGACAGGGAAGATGTTTTGCAAGGGGAAAGATGGGATAATATAAACAGAAGTAAATGTATAGTTAAAGATAGTGAAAGTGCTAAGAAGAAATAAGTTAGGTTTTTGGGAGAAAATAGTAAAGGAACAGGCAATGAGATGGATATTATTGATAAGATGGTTATTCTAGATAAGATGGCCTGAGAAGGTCGCTTTTCAGCAGATATAACCCTGTATTCAGTGAGTCTCTGAATCTTTTGTACATCAGGAGTAAGAATTGCAGACGAGGAATCTAATGAAATGGGAAGGTTTTTAAATTTTATTCAGGGCTCATTTTCCTCGTTCATAAAATGGAAAGTATTTTTTACCTAACCACACACATGCTGGTAAAAGGGAAAAGACATGTGACAGTATTTATAAACTACTGCCTCAACCTAAGCAACTAAAGATTTGAAAACTCTTTCTTTATTTTGCTGAGATTTCAACTGGAAGATATGGATGTTTAGATGGGAGTTCTTTTTTTTTTTTTTTTTAAGAGAGACTACTTTTTGTGTAAAAAAATGTTTTAGGAATAAGGATGTGTGGAGTTATTAAATTACTTACATATATATGTACACATAAATGTATAGATATATATATATACTCAAATATCAGCAAATGGTTCTGTGTGTGTATATTTTTGAATTGATAACCTAGGATTGTGTTTTTGATCAGGTAATTTTCTAACACAAATTCATTCTCTTTTGTTTTATAGTTGGGACTTCAGACTTAGAAGTTAATAGAAATTTAACAGAATACTTTTTGTGTTTTTTTTCCTGAATCATCAGTTCTTGTCCCCAAATAAGTTCTTGGATTTAGCTTTTCTCTTCACCTCTTCTATCAAGTTTTCTGAAAATGTCAAAATCGTTTTTGAAATTGGTTCTATGTTATAACACTTATTACTCTGTGTTAAGTCCTTTAGTAGTCCTGTGAAATATTAGTCTAATACAGTGCAGTTGCAGAGACCTGCTCCTTAACACCTCGGATAAATCAACATTTGCATTATTCATGGATAGTTTTCCATTAGGAATAAATGTAAGGAATGGGCATACATTCTTGAAGTACATAATTCAACAACCATTACAGTATACTTTTGCTTTATTCTACTTGATTATTTCTCAGCCTACATTTCACAGTGTGTTCTTAAATTAACTGCCCAGGTTTTTTTTTTTAATATTTTGATAGTACTTTATCACTCACTTTGAACACTTTTTCTACAGCTTGATTTGGAAGAGCATTTTTTTTAAGCTTTAGTACCACCACTTAGGACTATCTAGATATTATTTAATTCAGATTTTTTTAAAAGAAGATTTAAAATTACAGTAACAGTGGAAACTAACAGAGTAGTTACAAGCATCACTTAAAGAAGCTCTGGTGCAAGCAACCACCCTGTTGTTTACCTACTGTTGACCTAAAGGTAGGAATTCTTATTTACCAAGCAGCCTCAGTAGCACAGCCACATGGCAATGGCACAACACACTTGACAGTTCTCCAGCCCTCCTTTAACTTCTTAAAGTAATAAGTTTCGATGAATGTCTGTTCATTATTCGCTTAAAGTGAGACATTATTATTATATTTATTTTCACCTATTTCAAATTTGCATATCTCAAGTTTCCATGTAGTGCAAGTAGGCTGCATTTCTTGCTTGAGGCACCCGATGTTTTCTTTCTTATTTCCCTCTTTTCTTCTTTATTATGATTTTTGTCCTGCAATCTCCCTAAATTGGAAATACAGAAACCCAGAGTTACAAAGGCAGTCCAGACTACTACCCCTTTGCTGTGCAATAAATGCCCTCCACAGCCCTAGCAAGTATTAACCTTGTGACTTGTCCATAAATGTATTCTGTGTCACTGGCTGTGAATTGAAATCTCAGGGGAAATCTGATTCCCTTTTATGTTTTTCTAATTGCTAGAGAAGGCACTTTGTATCAGGACAAATTATCTTTCCATAACCTGCATTCACTATGATAAACACAATTTAAGGGGGAAATGACCAAGCATTATAATGGTTAGTAAGATGTATTTCCTCCTTCCTAATATACAAAGTGTGCTTGAGCTTTAAAAATAATGAATACGGTATTCAGTTATCTCCTACTCTTTGAAAAGAAAATGTATGTTTTTTCCTAGTAATTACTGATGATTTTCAAAGAGTATTTAACATTCTTTAAAAAGAAAGAGAGAGGTGACAGAATAATTGTCTTTTTGCATTTACTAGACTGAGAGACAATTATACTGGTGTATGAGGAACCCAGAGTAAACTTGGAGTATGAAGACCTGAACATGTCACTCACTAGCTGTGTGAACTTGAAGCAGTCTTTTTAAAACTATCATAAGCATCAGTTTTCTCTTTATGTTTTGAAAAGGATGGCAGCTAACTTGTGATGAATGAATTAAACAAGTTCTGGAAAAGTGCCAAGTATGTTGAATGTTACATAGTAGGTACTCAAAAAGTATATAGTCTTTTTCTAAATAAATAAAAAAAAAGATACAGCTAGCCTTTCAAAATGATACAATCCAAATATATTCTTATGAGTTCCATATTTCTAATGCATTTTAATGTATGCCATGATGAATTAGGACCACAATTTTGGAATGATAAATATGTACTCTCCTGAAAAGAATTCACTGAAAGCTCTACTGCATGACTGCATGGGGGGGAAAAAATCTAACATTTTATTTTAATGGAAAGGAATTTATATTAAATATCCTTTCTTAACACAGATATGAATAATTTTATGTTTGAATAATTTTGTAATTGTAAAATATCTATATCATTTTTAAAGCCATTGGCTGCAAAATCATTACATAGAATTTGTTGTAATTGTTTAGCATAAATTGAATTTTAGCTTTAATAATAAAATATTTATTCTGTGCTAAACAAGTAACAACAAAAACCACCTGAGTTAGTCATTTTTGTATACCTGTACCATAGTAAACTGTATTTCTATTTCTGTCAATGTATATTTAAAAGCTTAAAGATCTACAGTAATATCTTATTTCCAAAATCCACTGTTAAACATTTTTAGGCAAGATGCTACAAAATTTGAAAATGAATTTGAATTTGAGTATGCATAATTTATTTTTCTGAATTAATAACCTAATCTCAATGGCTATTACCTATCTAATGAACATTGAATGATTTCAGATGAGTCAAACATCTTCTGTAAAATTAACTTTAGCAAGCTTGTATTTATTAATCACCATCTGTATGCAGCCCATATCATTAGAATTTGCAAAAAAAGAAAGAGAAGTAGGATTTGATTTCAAGGAACTTGGAATCATCAAGACATCATACATTCCAAAGGCAATTACGAATATGTTTTAATTTTTTAAGCATATTACATTTAAAAACTTAACAATATTTTTTCTAAAGGTACTGTTTAATAACATAAAAATGCACAAGAAATACTTGAAGATTTCAAAAGATGTTTTGAGAGTGAAAGTTTTTTTCTCTGTTATGTATAGCCCAATAGAAAATACAATGTGTGGTGTATGACATATCTGTATTATTACATACTCATACAAAGAGTTTGAATGAGTGGATTGCTTTACAAAAATTGATTTGGCTAGATTGAAGCTATATAGACATATTCTATAAGCCCTGAAATTACCTCTCGCCATAATTTAACTGTGGAGCTTTAAATAATGCCAATAGGCATTTTCACCTGAAGATTAATAACCATTAGAGATGTAAATACAGTAGAGTGTTACACTAGCTCGCATATAAGACATTTTAATTGCATAGGTAATTAACACTTCTGTTGTTCTTCTCATTATCATTTTGTTCCAGTTGAAATGCTTGTTAGCAACCTACTCTGTAGAAGGAACAGATAGCATGTCATTACAACAGTTGACACAAAAGGCAGCCTTCAAGTACGTGACGCTAATTAAATTAAAACTTCAAATTACAAATAGACTTCTTATAACTAATGATGAACGACCATCTTCATGAAACAACATTCATTTCTTTATTCAAGAATCACAGGTCCTGCTTTTAATATGTTGTATTAAATCACAAAGAAATCCATTAACAAAGCTCTTATGTTTGTCCTTCCAATGGAAAAAATATTCATATTTTGAGACTTTTCTGCAGACTAAGGGATATTTCTTCCTTCTGTAGGACTTAAGGCTATGAGTTCTAGAGTGTTCTTGGTCCACTGGTGATTAAAATATGAATATATTATTACTCCTTGGGCACCAATTTCATATATTTCTTGACAATCATCTTCCATCTGGTAACATATTGTTTCTGCAGACAATTTGCAAACAATTGGCTTGGTTACTAATTTAAAATTATTATAAGTTTGTTCCCCAGTTGGAATTCCCATATTCAAACTATCACTTAGTATGAGTTATGTCTAAACATAATTGATTTCATCAATTAGTGTATGGCTATTTTTTTAAGGAGTCATTTATCTTTTAGTTTTCATGGAATCTATCCACCTGCCAAAGTTGGAAATCAAGTATGTACTAAATAATTACATACTAAATAACTTACTGAGTTTTCATTTGTTAATACTTAATGATCACTTAATATTTTTCATTCCTTTGCTAGACACTAGTAATCCACAATGATTAAGACATCATCCCTGCCCTTGAAGAACTTACAATCTTTAAGTGCTTCAGCACTGTTCATAAGCCAATTCATTTTTCAATGCAGGCTTAACTGATATGAAGCTCCTGGGTAATTCATCTACAATAAATATGAGTTTGCCAGCAAGCAGACAGTATTTATCATGCAATATCCTTCCTTTGGAAATACCAGTCACTATGACCGTTATTAATTTATTAGCTACTATTTGGAGTTGGCAGAAATCCAGTATCTTAAGTTGTTTCCAAGGTGGTTTGGAGCTAAGAGCCTTATGAAAAAATTAAAATTCTGATTCATCCCTGTGTACAGATGGAGTAAAGTACTTAGTGTTATGATCTGCCTGAGTAACTAAATATGTTAAGCAGCACTATTTTATTAGTTGTTTCTTTTTTCAAAACTTTCATCATGGCAAAGTTTCCTTAAGTACATGCTCTGTCTTACACCTTACACCCTTTGACTTGCCCAGTTCTCCAACTTTGTGTGTTATGAGGATGAAGAAAAGCAAATGAAAGAATTCATTCATATTATGCTGTTAGCGAGTTTCTGGATGCTATATTTTAGAAGCGACACGCAATTGGAATCAAACTTTGTGAGTATGAGTGATGATCAGGGAAAGAGGAAGGGTTTTTCTGGCACACTGTAAATTACACATAAAGAAAGATGATATAATTATGAAAAAAGCCATTATTCTACTGTGTGCTATTTTTACATTTCATGTATAAGTAGAATTTTCACAGTGAATTGCATTATTATTATTTTAACTATGGATAATACAACAAATTTTAAATTTAAACTTGGCAATCAGTAGTTGAATTTCATATATCTTAAGTCACCAACTGTTGGAAATAAGCTGAATATCAGAAATAGTTAGGGAAAAGTTTATTACTTGGGTCCAGGTTACCTGACTAGAGGGTATATATATATATATATATATATATATATATATATATATTGCCATGATAAAGTTAACTAATATTTTTCTTTTTGAAATAAAGGACACAGTTGTAATTCTTCCATTTATATGCATCTAGTGATTAGAGTTCAAGCACATGATTGGTGAGGTTACTATTTTTATGCCACTACCAATAAGGTGCAGAATAGCCCTAAAGATTTAAAAACTGACTTTGATGTTAAGCTAAGCTCAATATAATTATAAGCCTCTATGTCCTAACTGTCCTATTTTTTTAAATGATGCTACTAAAATACTTTCTCATATGCCAAATTTTTTCTTGAGTATTACTTCAACTACCTAATTATGCCTATTCCCATGACATGTAACACTTTCTTTTAAATCAAGTAATATTGTTAGGTCTTGAGCATGCTGAAATATTCTGATTTTAAAAAATAGAGAATAACCCGCAGAATAATGTGTTTATTAATTTAAACACATACCTAAAACTTGAGGGATTTCACTGTTTAGTTCAAGGTGACCAGGATATTAGATTATCAGCCCTGTTACTTCAAATCCAACTAAATTATTTATCTTCCCTGTGGAGACAATCCTAGAAATATTCTCTTGCCCTCACATTCCATTATTAAAGGAGAATATTGATTCCCATATAATATTTGAAAGAAAAATCCTGAAATTGGTGTTTTATTCTACGAAGATATGGAATATTTCAGCTCCTCAGCTAGACAGCTTTACTACTTGACTAGAATAATTAAATCTTACACTTTTTTGTGAGTGTTTGGACATTAAAAGTATTTCACATCTGTTGTTACATTTTATCCTTACACTAAGTTAGACTGTGAGGTTAGGCAGGCATATTGAAATTTTATCAAAAATTGTAACTTTGTATGTCACTCTGTACAATGCAATTCTTTTAGATCTTCTCTGTAACTGTATCAAGATTGTATCCCATATGGTTGTTAATTACAGTGCAAAGCTTCATTTTTGCAGAGCAGCCTACCACTGATTTCAAGGCTAACTTTGTAGAAAACCGAGTTAGCAGAACTACAACTTCAACAACAACAAAAAGTTGTAATTTCCCTCCTCCAATTATTTTGCAATTAACTTCAAAGTCTAAAATGACTTAATCATGCTGTACGACTTTAAATATAAGCAAGAATCAATGACTCAATGACAATTACTTGATTGGACACTAGAAGCTGTTTATAGGCCACTGCATTTTTTTTTCATGTAGTATATATAATTTATCCTCTCAGGATTGCATAAGTCATGAAAAAATATGTTTTTGAAATTTAATTCTCTAGATTTCCATATTATGGGACTCATGGAGTCATTTTATAATATTTATAGTATTGAGTTATGCCATACACACTCATTCTACCTTGATTTTATCAGTGCATTATAATTCAAAATAAAATATATATGACATAAAATTTATGGAGTTCCCATAAATTATCAAAGTAAAAGAAGATGAAAGCTAAAGTGAGAAAGGAATATTTCTCTATGGACAAAGAAAGGCATAAAGTGAATTATCATTATCACTGGCCAACTATGCAGGAAGTCATATTACATTTAGGAGATTTATCAAGAAACATGTTTTTGTAGTTTGAAAATGAAAGTCTGCTTTACAATGTATGGCTAACGTCTTTTATATAAGTATATCATCTACAGGAAATGGGAAAAATGACTAAAGAAGAGAAAACAATATGAAAATCAAAGGATACATGAAAAAAAATATAGGCACTCAGAATCCTGTTGTTGGAAAGAGCTACAGCAATTATCTTGTTCATTTTTAAAGCAATAGAGGATTTGCCCCTAGACCATCCTAAAGAATAAGGCACTCTCTGGTGGAATTTGTCAGGAAACAGTATGTTCGTTCCCTCGTGAGACTATCTATGTCCTTATTATATAGATCTAGTTGCTAGTAAGTCTTTTCTACATTGGATCAAAACACTGGTTTCTTTTCAAATTCTGAAGAGACCACTGGCCTAATCCCTCTTCAATTGAGAAACTTCATGTACTTTAATCTGTCTATGGTCTTCCTTCTACAGGTTATCTTCCCTAAGCAAATCTTTCTTAATTTCTCAGTCATTGAGTTACAGCATAATTTCCAGACTCCATCCACTTTACATTACTTCTATAGAATGAGAAATATTTGTTAACTTTTTAAAATGGTACTTAATACTCTGTAGGGAAGAGGAAACTTTTGCTTTACTCTCTTAGGTTCAGTAACTGGGGACTGCAAATTAAAGTGACAAAAGACACATTTACAGGAAAAAAGATTCATTTGCACGCAGAAGTGAAAACCTGAAGAAGTGGTTAGGCTTGAGAGCGTATATATCATTTTTAACCAAAGGTGATACATTTTGGCAAACTGACAGGACAAAGAAAAGGGATTTGGGCTTATAAGGGTGATAAATTGTGGGGAGGTAAATATATGGGGAAACATATTGGAAGATAAGGGTTATTTTAGTAAGGTTTGTTATTCATACTCCAGTAAGTGTCCTCTCCAGTGATGTCTTGTTTCGAACTGGAGTCATTTCCCTCTTCCCAGTATAAGAGAAAGAGTGAGGACGCCTTCACAGAGGGAAACTTAGGCCATGCTTTTAGGCAGACAGGAGGAAGACAGAGAGTTCTTCCTACAACTGCTGTTTCTTAATTGTCTTTAGCTCAAAATAATTGTTATGTCAAAGTGGCATATTTCGGGGTAGTATATTCTGAACTCCTTCAACATTAAAGGTGTTCTGAAGAAAGGGGCAACTGTATCTTCTTAATAATAAAAAAGTCAATATTATATGTGAAAATTTGTGCCTATTACGGAAACCTGATGTTGTGTGCTAAAGCAAATCATGTTTATTTTTTATTCCAAATTGAAGCCTAACATTATTCTTTGTTGATTATCCTTTTTTTCTGTCAATCATTTCAACTTTAAAATATCATATTTAATATCTCAAAGATTAGCTATGTTTCCAATCTTTGTTACTCTAGAAATGTAAACAATGTGCCTTCTGAATCTTTATTTAGATTATTGATGATTATGACATATTCCACAGAGCCCAAACCTGACTTCTCTCCTCAGTAGTATAAAGAACCTTCCAAGGAGAAGAAGGAAAGAGTTAAAAACAAAACAAAACTAAACAAAAAACTCAGGCAGGATTTGGGAGATCATACACAGGATACAAAATGAAAAGAACAAGACAGTGGCAATGTAAACAAATAAGAGGGTTAAATATTCTCAAAAGGAAGACATTCTACTCTGTCATACAGTCTCATAGTCAGTAGGTGATAGTGGGTAATTTTGTGGACCCTGAAGCTAAAATGCCTGAGTTTAAATGCTGACTTCACAAATTAATAGCTGTGACTTTGGAAAGACATTTCGTCCCTGGGTCTCTGTTTCTCTACCTGGAAAATGGGACTAATAAGTGTCATTCATGAGATTGGTCAGAAGACTGAGTTAGTTAATAAGCCTAAAGGGCATAAAATACTTCCTGATATATGGGCATTCTTCAATATAAATGTTAACCGCATCATTATCTAGTAAAGTCTTCGTTCTGAATTTAACAATACATTCTTTCTGTAGGTTCTCAGATTACAGTAGAGACATGAATCCATGAGAGAAGACATTGCTGAAACTGGAATCTATTTATGTGATGACTACTTGGCTCAGGGGCTGAGGAAATGAGAGCCAAGATGGAACAAATTGGGTGTTGGTATTTGTCTATCTAAGCCAAGGCCAGCTTTGTAGAAGCCCTAACTGAATTAGGGAATATCTACAACAAGAACATATTCAATAGAGTTCCTACTCAAAGGCAGAAATCATGTAGAGAGTGTCTATGAGAGAGATTAGCCACATACCTGTGGGAATTGGTTAACTTAGGTGTGGAGTAGTTTCTTTCCATCATACTCTCCCTGGAATGACTGAAAATATATGAGCCATTACATGATTTCTCTAAATGCCAGCCAGCCTGGAGGAAGCTTTTTTGCAGGATGAGGGGCAGGAGGCATGATTTTGACTTTTTTTTAAGGGACTGAATCTCTGGTAAAAATTTATTTTCCCAGCAGTTTCACTGATGCCATAATAGATAGTGAACTATATAACGGGACACCATTGTGAAAAGTTATTTTTCCAAGTAGGAAACTTGTAAGAAGATTATATTTCAAAATGACAGTGTCCTAAAACTCACATTGAAAAATGTCTTGAAGAAACAGGTCCAGAATTGTAGCCTATGGAACTATATTGCTCAGAGCCTTAGCCAAAAAAAAGATGGATTTTAAATGCTGTCTGGGGTTTTTATTTCTCAGCATGGCCATGTACACAGAACAAGATGTTAAAGTGCTATAGATGAAGATATTAATTTCAGACTAACAAAACCTTCCTATTTAAAAAAAGAATTGAATGTTGCTTCACTATTCCTTTTCAGCAATTTAAACCATTTAATGGCTGAGTTTTATTAGGATCATGAATTATGTTCTTATTTTTGGTACTTTATAGTATCTTAGCATCAAATACTAATGTTATATAGGTATGTTTGATACTACAATATTCTTTTCCTTTTTATAATGTTATGAAACCAAAATTTCAACCATTTAGAGATGTTCTTTTGAAAAGTCACAATATTTAGGTATTAACATAATCTTAGAGTAGTGTTACATTTTTTATACTGCTATGTTATTTTCACTTTTAGAAACATTTCTTAAAAGATTCAGAATGAATTTCCCTCCTAAATATTAATTTTTATTCTGCTATTTTATCTTCATAAAAGTTAAAGTTTAATACCCTAAAGGCAGAATAAATGATGGTTTTCGTTGCCAATTAAAAAAAAAACTTAACAGTTGTCAACTTTTTATTTCTTCAGCATTTTGCAATTTATCGTCATAGTTTTTTCAATGGATTTACACTAAAGCTGAGGCCTAGCAGACAGCTGTTTAGTTCTTTAAGCATTTTTATAACTGTTCAGTCTTAGGGAAAATTAAAGAGAGGTTTGTCAAACTAGCAAACATCCTGCAGTGCTTACTTTCTTGTTCTTCTACCATCTCCTGACTCCTTTCTCCTGGGCCCTCCCTTCCCCTTGTACTTAACAGAAATATGTGGCATAAGAGAAAAACCTGGTAGTGCCTTAGTTAATTATTCAGGGTTATTTTATAGCTGTAAACTAGAAAATCAAGTTTCTACCTGAGGTTTTTAAATGGATTCAGATTAGATATCTCTTAGCAACTTAATTAAAAATTGAAGAAAACACAGGTATGACATGCAGTGGTAGAGGTGTAAGTGATTGCAGGTTTCAGAAGAGAAAAGGTAGTGTGTCTAGATAAAGTATTTCAAGGTGTCTTTGGCGCCAGTTTACTGGAGACATTAACTCTCCATTACACTTTTCAGAAGTAAATTTTGCGAAAATAAGGGAGAAAATTAAAGTAATTTGCAGAAGGAAAATAAATGGGGGGAAGGTGTGTGTGTGTGTACATTTATATACTTATACTTCTATGTAATTATAATATATAAGAAATTGCAAATAAAATGGAAAACTGGTCTTCTGCCTTCATGTTTCTCATATCACAAGTTCTGACTCATAACTACTAAGATTGCTCATCTATGACGTATGATAATATGTAGTAAATCAAGAAGTGACAAACACAATTTTAACCAAGCTGTCAAATCCAACATCATATGATCAGTTCTTCATTTGTGTTTTCATGCTATCAATTCTCAGTTTCCAAAAACAAATGCCAGAAAAGTTATTTTATAATTGCTCATGTTTTTTCTCTGTTTTATCTCTGGTTCTC
The DNA here is from genome assembly GCA_963574885.1 of Lepilemur ruficaudatus. NCBI lineage: Eukaryota > Metazoa > Chordata > Mammalia > Primates > Lepilemuridae > Lepilemur > Lepilemur ruficaudatus. The sequence goes on along the minus strand of CAUYRT010038034.1, from coordinate 1,509 downwards.
CTTTTCTATAACTCATGACACTTTTTTCTTATGTCTTCTTTGATGATACAAGATTCTTGTGTAGTGTTTAGAAGATTTTTCCCTCTACTGTTCCAAAGACAGAATCAGTCACAAGAATTTGCTGCAGATCAGCATTTCTAGAATGTGCCAATACATTAATGTTCATAAAAAGATGAAAACTATGCGCTTCTGTCCTTTTTTAAGTGACATTGTGTTTAATTTGTGGTTGAATGAAACTAGATGCTCCATTTGTTTAGGGACTATTTCAATGAATGTATTTCCAGAAAATGAGCACTATTTTTTAAATCTATTTTTGGAAAGTTTTAGAGCATTTCTACTCTAAGTGTGATCTGTGCAGAAGCAGCAGTAGCATCACCTGGGTGCTCGTAGAAATGCAGCTACCTCAGCCCTAACAAAGATCTATTGAATCAAAATTTGCACAATAAGATCCCTAGGTGATTCATATACACATTGAAGTTTGGGAAGCATTTTCTTGGAGTACATAGCTTGGCTCTGAATGTGGCATTGACCAAACGTTTAGTATGAAATGTAGAGAAATATTCATGAGAGACATAAGCTATGAAAATCAAATCAGAGTAGCAAAATGGTGAAATATGTTGAATATTATCAAGGCAGACGGAACCCTTCATGAACTTCGGCATAAAATATCAAAATATTGACATTACTCTAGGGTAATTTTTTTATATTTGAGGAAGCTTTGAAATGTCTCTTAGTTTTAATAAAATACATTCCTAATGAAACACAGCGTTTCCATGGCAATTTTACATATGAACAGGCATCCTTAAAGAAATTCTGTGGATTACTCTTTATATCTTAAACACTATGCTATTTTACCTTAATTACTGCCATTAATCAACTTCATCAGATAATACAGTAATGAAAACAGGTGGAGCCATGAGAAAAATGCAGAGAAAAGCATTTGTAGAGTTTCCTGAAATTTGATATATATTTATAAAATTATGCTTATAGCAGAATATTATGTTCTATTTTACCCAATTATAATTGTGTGTTTGTGTGTGTGTGTGCACTCAAGTCTGTAAGGGTCAGTCTTCAATGAGGTTTCAATCAGATTTATGGAGTAATGGTGTTGAACTGACAAATGAATTGTTCAGATGCTTACAAAAAAAATAAGCATTAAACGTCAAAGTTGAAAAATACTGTACTTTTTGGAAATTTTTTATTTGCATGTACCTGTTCAAACTTCCACAGAAAAGATGCTTTTCAAAAGCCACACTGTGAATTTAGGGTCAGATATAAACTGTGTCATTTCTGTTACCCAGTGCCTGGTTTCTCATTATGCGTGTTTCTGTTGACCTTTGCTTTTTCTTTTCTGTCTTTCTTTCTTTCGTTCTCTTTTCTTTCTTTCTTTCTTTCTTTTTTTTTTTTTTTTTTTTTTTTTTTTAAACAGTAACACAAAGTTTCATGGGGCAAAAATGCCGTGGCAAAAACCAACCTCACACCAACCACAAACAAAAGGGTAAAAACGAT
>CAUYRT010038031.1:0-12499 GCA_963574885.1 Lepilemur ruficaudatus | reverse complement strand
CACTGAATATTACCCCTCTCATTTCCTACAGCTGATGTTGATGATAAACTTATATGGACTGTCCTAAGAGTGATTGCACTCTTGAAATACTCTTTTTAGATTGTAGGAGCTGTCACGGACATATAAAATACATTTTGAGATCTATATTATATATAAAGCAGTTAAATAACTTAAAAACAGCCTTATGATCTACGTGGGATCAAAAGTTTCCATTGTATATATGTAGCGTAGGGTCAGTATTCAGTAATTTGCTTATGTTCATTTTGTTCTTATAATTACTATAAAGGGAGGTGCTTCCTCATCTTTAAACCGACTTCATAGCACCTAACACAGAGTTCTACATACAGAGGGCACATGAAACAACTCTTTGCTTTATAAAAGAATTCCTGTCAAAATCCTTTTCCATAGCAAGTATCCCATCTTTTGAATATGATTCAGTGTACAAGTATTTTCTCTGGAATGTAGTCACAGCACAAAGTATTATACCCTTGAAAATATTAATTCCTTCTTTTTTTCTTTTTTTAGAAAAAGAGAGAGAGAGATTTATTTTAAGGAGTCGGCTCATGAACTCGTGGGGGCTAGCAAGTCCAAAATCTGCAAGGCAGGCTGGAGACCCAGGAAAAAAATTGATGCTGCAGCCTTGAGTCAGAAGACAGTGTGGAGGCAGAAGTCCTGAAAATATTAATTCTGACTGCCTATAATTCCCTCCTCTCTACTAATGAAATACAATTATATTTTCTAATACATTAAAGATTCATAAAATTATAGTTATTATGATTATAGATGTTTCTACTGCATTAAAGCTTTACATTCAAATGTCTAATACCTAAGCTTTGAAACCTCTGTTCAGTAATTTCAAAAAGCTAATACAAATGATCAAAAGTTTGGATATGTATTCTGTTCCCCTACCTGGGGTAGGGGAAGGGAAGGAGTCTCTTTCTCCATTTCTTGAATACATATTTAGCTTTATGACATGCTTTCAACAATGCATTTGGACCCAAAAGTATTCTAGAAAGTGGAAAGTACCTATATGTGGATGCTGCAACATCGTCATAATTTCGATCTCTCTGTAGATCTAAAACACAAAAGAATCCCCCAATACAAGTTATTAAATATTACATTCCACCATTGCAATATAAATGTAAATTATCTCTTAGGTAATAAATTTATTGGTAATGTTTATTATTCCATATCTAAGACTAATACGAAAGTCTAGAGTCACTCTGAAGTAGCTTTATAAATTATTATCAAATACTTCCATTTATGAAAAACAGCAGAGGTCTCAAAGAGGGAGGGTACCACACCCTGACTTTCATTTTGCTATCTTGAAAATGTCAGATTAGACTCAGGCAAGAATAGTATTCTTATGATTAAATTTAGTCTGATTCACTATCTACCCAGGGGTCCCAATTTTGTATGATCCCAGTGAATTACACCGTGAGTGTGTTAGATTTATAATTCCAAACAATTCCCTGAGAATATTCTGAACAAAACCACCATGGGAAACCCTCACTAGAGATGACAGGTAATTTAGCACCGAGGCTGTGACAGTCAGTTACATTAGCGACCCTAATGAGTCACGCCTCACATGTCATGCCTTTGTGGAGTGCCTCTTGCATACGGACAGGAGACGTGGCATGCTTGGGCCAAGAGGGCGTTAGCAAACTCAAAGCAAGCAGAGGCTGGGGAGGATGTTAGGCATTGCGGGGCTTGCTCTCTTGGAGCGGTGCAAAGAAGCTGGTCGAGCCTCTGCGAGGATGAGGGTAGTCTGTAGGCAGAGAGACCCACTGTCCTGATTGCATCCAGCCTCTGCCAACCCACCAGCTGAATGCAGCCACACAAGTGAACTCAGGTGAGACCTTACGAAGAATCGCCCTGCCAAGGCCAGCAGGGCAGCCCAGCCATCCCACAGAGTAAGGAGAAATATCAAATTGTTGCTGTATATTCACATGTTATAAATTCAGAGAAGGGTTAATATGACCTCGAAAAACTACAGGATTATAGAGGTCACCTTATTCAACTCCCTTGCAAACAAGAGGATGCCACGAAAAGACAGAAAAAGATCTTCCAAGGCCCTGCTCTCTTTCTATAGGGAATTTGGCCAGAACCCGGTTGACCCGGGATACTACCACCCACAGGAGGCAAGGGCTGGGAAAGCCTCTCGAGAGGAGGAGCAGCTGGCCACATGGAAAGGAAGCTGGTGGAAGATCACAGGACTCTTGCTGCACTTGTCCCCGTCCACTGGGTCTCACCTAGAATTGAATCAGCAGCTCAGGGGAGATGGACATGGGTGGGATTTGACAGACCTAAGCTAGGAACCTGAGCTCAGAACTGAAAAGCATAGAATCGGACGAATACCCTTTCCTGTCTAAAATATTGGCTCATTTTTAAAGGCAGGAGCACTTTTATCTCCAACATAAACACTCCCGTTGCTATTGTGGTCGCTCCCACATTTTGTGTTCTGAGATGACAACACGGCCACCCACACCCCTGATAACCACTCAGGCTTGAGTTCTTTTCCAGCTTCCCTCTGTCAAGCTAACACAAAATCCTGTTTTCCAATCCGTTATAGTTGAGTTGCTAGGTTTAATTTGAATCTCCCAATTACTTCCACAACTGCTAAATTAGAAAATCTCCAATTTGGACACCACATCAATACAGCTCAGGACACTGCACTTAGAGTGGCACCCGACCATGGCCATGGCAACCCTGCACCCTGCAGCCTCTGCTCACCCTCCAGCATCAGCTCCGGCCACCCCAACGCCTTTCAGTTACTAGAACACATTGATACTAAGGTCTTTTAAGTCTCTTCTCCCTTTTCATCCTTGAAGTCTCGGGAAGAATCTCTGGAAACTTATCTAAGTACGTCTCCTTGGTTTTCCATCAGAGCCGCCTGTTCACTTCTCCCCTAGAAGGCCTTTCAAGTTGTGATGACACATTTCTGTGCACCTTTTATCACCACCCCGCCACGCACAAGGAGCGTGCCTGTCTCCCTTCACTACACCTAAAAGCAAGCCTGGCACACAACAGGAATGCCCGAGTTTGATGAACGCCTGCATGAGAGCAGTCACTGCCAAGGAGTGTGGTTTGAGCAGCCCCCTCAGCATCCTGGTGACCACACTGCTTTTAAATCCTGCACAGCAACATGCTTGTCACAGAGTCATCATAATTCTGATGGCTGAAGAGCAGGTCAGATGAAGGCAGTCATTTGGAATCCCCACTAGCAGTGCAGTGGAACGGAACCAAAGTGAGAGCAGGAAAAGGACGGGCTCTGATGGGAATTTAAAGGAGGGAGAGCTCACTTCTGTCGCAGACAGCAGGCACCGTGGAGGTACTAGACTTAGGCAGGACCTAAACAAGGATGTCCACAGCTGAAAATGCAGTACAAGTGCTCTGCGTGTGTGAGCAAAGACGGGGAGGTGCAACCAATTAAGGTATTTCAGGAAGACCAGGACCAAGTGACCCATTCTGGCCAGAGCAGTGTGTCTCCAAGTGTGGACTCTAGGCCACCCGCATCAGACTCACTAGGGTGCCTGCGCAAACTGCAGGTTCCAGGGTCCCACCTATCACTGAATCTGAAATGAGGCCTCAGAATCTTGCTTTTCACAAGCACCTCAGGTGTAGTGGTTTTACGGTATGTCCATAAATTCCTCCCCTCAAGAGGCAGACCTTAATATCCCTTCCTTTGAGTGTGGGCTGGACTCCGTGGCCTGCTCCCAGTCAACAGCATAGGCAGAAGTGACGGCAGGGACTTCAGAGACTGACCAGATCCTGGAAGGCACCGAGCTCCCTCCTTGCTCTGACAAGTCACTGGCTCCAGGGTCATAAAGACATTCAGGCACCTTCATGGACAGGCCCACTTGGCAATGGAGCGAGGCCATGTGCCCACAACTGGTGAGGACCTGCAGTCTCAGCCACAGCCACATGAGTGTCCCCCTGGACAGCGGACATGCCAGCCCCAGTCGAGTCTTTGGACGACCGCAGCCCTGGCTGACATCCACCCAGAACCTCTGGAGAGCGCAGAGTCTGAGTCAGAACCGCCAGCCAGGTCACTCCCAAATTCCTGACTCTCGGAAACTGTGAGACGGAAAGCGTTTTTTTCTGGAAGTTCTGGAGGAAGTTTTTTAAACAGCAGCAGATCATACAGCACAGACACCACACTGAAGTTTGAGAAGCCCTGAGTCACAGCAGAGGTCACACCAGGAAAACGCAAAGGGAAGATGAATGGACGAGGCAGAGGCAGCGTGGGCAGAAAGAAAGAGCCGCCGCAGACTCCCCAGCAGAGCAGGGTCAGGGATCGCCGGCTGTGTCTGACGCACAGAGCCAGCGGCTCCAAGCCTGCGATCTTATTTGACTTAGTCATCACAACTCCAGCAGGCGAGGATGAGCATCTGCAGTTTACAGAGAAGGAAGACTGCGACAGGTGAAGCAGCTCCTTCCATCCCCCAGCTCGTCTGCGCTGGAGCCAGGACTGCAGCTCTGAGACGTCTGGCTTCAAAGTCATGCTCACTCGGGATTCCACACTGCCACCTTAGAAATTTCCAACTAGACTAATCAACACGTTTTAAGCTGCTGATATACAAAAGTCCAGAGCAACACGTGGGCACTGGCATAGAACTTTTTAAAAAGTTGACAGTTTGCATAAAGTGACACAAAAATGCCAGAGATTTCATAATCTGGGAACCAGATGGTGGAAGATAGTTAAATCTGGAAGGAATAATTTATTGAAAGGAGAACATGAGCTTTAAGGAAAGTCCCGTAAAGACCATACAACATATTTTTAAAGTTTTGATTATAAAAGGACATTTAAGTAAAGAGCAATTCAACTCATTTCTACTATTTCTTTTCTTTTTTTTTTTTGAAACGGGGTCTTGCTCTGTCATCCAGGCTAAAGTGCAGTGGTGCAATCACAGCTCACTGTAACCTCAGACTCCTGGGCTAAAGCGATCCACCCACCGCAGCTGACATTACAGGCATGAGCCACTGCACCCAGCCTCTGCTATCTTAATTCACCTTACTTCTCCGTATTCCCTTCTCGATCTTAAATACATACTAGTTAAAGAATGAAACACAGAAATGTCAGAGGAGTAAAGAAATATGTCCCAATAGCGAGGACCTGGAGTGCGCAGGTATTATCTTCGGAAAAAGACAGTGTGACCAATCAACAGGAAAATGAAATGAGTACAAGAAAGGGAGCACGGGGGATTACAGACATGAAACTGACCCAAGTCCTCACGATCAAAGTGCTTAGGCTGCCTTCTCCGGACGCACAGGTGTGGGGCGGAACAGGCCAGGCAGTCGAGTCCACAGCACCTCTGCTGAACAGAGAGCGCATCCACAGCCTCTCAGATAAAACCAAGAGAGAGGCCGACAGAAGTCCACAAAGTTCATGTTGAAAATGCCTTTGTGTAAAAAGGGAAAAATAAGGCCAGATGTGGTGGCTCATGCCCGTAGTCCTAGTATTTGGGGAGGCTGAAGTGGGAGGATCACATGAAGCCAGGAGTTCAAGACCAGCCTGGGGAACACAGCAAGGCTGTGTCTCTTGACAGAGAGACAAAATCAGCCTGATGTGGTGACACATGCCACTTGGGAGGCTGAGGTGGCAGGACCTTTTGAGTCCCAGAGTTTAAGGCTGCAGTGAGCTATGATCGCCCCACTGCACTCCAGCCCGAGTGACAGAGCAAGACCGTGTCTCAGAAAACCAACCAACCAACCAACAAACAAGAAACCCCAAAACAACAACAAAAAAAGAATTTGTGTATTTGCTTTTCGATACATAGAGCATCTCTGGAAGGACACAGAAACTGATACCACTGGTTGCCACAAGAGCAGGAAAGTTTTTGCCTGAACAGGGAATTCCTACAAAGAAAAGACAGCTGACAGTTGCCAGATTTGCATCACTTTCTCTCGATGAGAAGGGAATTTACCATTTCTTCTCATAACACAGGTCAAAGGGGGCAAAGGGGGCACAAGGCAAACGGCTTCCCGGCAGGGAGCGCGTTGCAAGTGGGGCGCAGGTGAGAGCCACCGCAGCAAGGGTCAAGGGAAGAAGGTGGGTAAAGAGATTCCAATCGCTGTCTTGAAACCACTGACTTTAAAATAAAGACTGGAACAGGAAAGATAACACATGATAGGGAAATGAGATAATTAATAGCACTACTGAAGACCATTGGTCTAACACTAGCCAAAAGCAGTGACCTCTCCTACCTACCCAGGAAGAGTCAGTCACATACAGGTGTGAGGAGATATGAGATGTGTGGGTACACTGCGATTTATCTTACCAGAATTTTACTAATATCATGGAGGTTATTGCTAGGCATTTTGGCTATTGGAAACATCCTTGTTTAGCCATAAATAGCCATAAATATTTGCACATTTATGCAAATTATGGTGGGTCTAGGGTGGAATGGGGTGATCCCAGCACACAGCCCTGGTGAGAAAGACACCTAGACTTCCTTTAATTACTCCTCAAATTCTCAATTCCTCTCCTCCTTCAAAAGGTGACCTATTTTGAAGATGACTCATTTTCCAGTGTTCTGCGTCTTAGAGAGGCTTCCACTGCCACTGCTCAATATCTCCCCCTCTCTGGAACTCTTGCCTGAGAATGCCTCAACACCCAGCAGACATTCTGACCCGGGCTATGCACCGAGATCAGCACCTCCCAGCCTAGACACACCAAGCCAGGACCTCTAGGGAGGAAGTACTAGGAAGGAAACATGCTTTAAAAAACAAAGAGACCCCCCCAAATAATTCTAATGCACTGCTAAGGTTGGAAACTACTGATTTAAGTAGGCTAAAGCAACAGTGCTCAGTGTAACCCAATGGTGGCTGCAGCAAAGTAGTTATACTACAGACCACAGGAAAAGCATGAACTGGTTCTCTCTGCCTTCAAATTGTAAGGTTCCCTGATTTGTCCCATAACTAACCTTCCTTCCCTGGAATGTCAAAAAAGGCCATTAACGCTACAGAGCTCTAAGCACTAACTGGCTCCCAAACTAACACCAGCTTTAAAAAGAAAGCAGCTTTCCTCTTCCTGCGTACGTGTCTCGGCTCTAGGGGCACTGGAGCACGATGAATAGCCCTATACCATCCAATTTTAGGGATGGGGCACAATGAATAGCCCTATACCATTCAAATTTCAAGGGACAAGTCTCATCCAATTTGAAATCAGAAACAAAAAAGGCTTCTAAAATATTAAGAGACTTCACAGAAATAACATCCAGAAATGGAACTGAATTCTTCTAGTTTTCTCTATTATCTGGCTACAACTCTCCAATGAAAATCACTTTTCCTAAAAGCCCTTTAAGCAGAAGCTGAGAAGTTGACGTAAATTTCAAGGGACAAGTCTCATGCCTGATGCACGGGCCACATAAAGAGTTCACCAGAATGCCCGATGCCACAACATGACACGAACTTGCTGACTTCGTGCTGTAGACAGCTTTTCCGAAACCATCAGAACAAGACTCCCCATCACAATAAGACTCTCACCCCTCTTCATTTCTCCTTATTTATGCCGCCTCTTTCACCTGGCAGGATAATGCTGCAGAGAAAAGTTCACAATTGGGAGCCTCTGTGGCTAACTTGCACTCCCTGCCTTAATTTAACCTGGTCATGGAATGCCAGATTACTACCTAAAGAGGGAAGAATCTGTGCAGGTGATGCCACTTCTTTCCATACATCAACAAATGCATCGGGTGTGGCGGAGCAGACTACCTGGTCAACATGGGTAGACTCCGCATCTGGCTATTTGATTTTAGTTGGTTCGGTTCATGGAGACTCTACCTAAGGAGCATACTCCAAACTCTTGGTATTTTCCTCCTGACACTCATAATAGTCTTATAACGGGCCCTTCTCTGGCTAGAACAATAAAACGTCAAAGAAACGCATGATAATGAGAACACCCTGACCTGTAAGTGCCATGCTGAGCCTGGAAACCCAAAATGATGGTAACAGAGTAGTGCTGACGCCCTGGTGTCAGTTACACTCCCCCAGGTGAGAGCTTGACCAAAATGGGAGAATCATTAAATAAAAATTATAAGCCACTGTTTGGGACTAAGCTACCGCATTAGGCCCCAAAAGACCAGACTACTAATCAAAATGGAGTCACTAATGCTAAGGTTTCACACCTTTAATTCTAAACTAACTTAACTCACCTTCCGAGAAATCAGGAGAGAGAACAGCCAATTTCCCAAACAGGCCAGTTTAATGGGCATGATAATAAAGTTTCCTCCGCTTTAATCCTCACACACAGAGAAGTAGCCCAAAGTAACTCCATGTTAATTAAGCAGTTATTTTTCTACTGTTCTATTTTCCTGTCACTGCCTTGCAAGAAAAGTAACTTTGACAGGATTCATACATTCCCTGTTCTCTGCTTCTGCTTTCTTCATCCTTTCTCTGTCGCTAAAGCCAAACTCTTCTGCTCAGCTCGGTGGAAAATTATTCTATTCTATGGAATAAACTGTTGTTTGAGGAAGGAAGGGAGGGAGGGAAGGAGGGAAAGAAGGAGGAAGGAAGGGATGGAGAGAGAAAGGGAGGAGGGAAGTAAATGAATCAAGCAAGCTGACTGAGGTGGGTATAATAGGATTTCCCCACAAAGAGTCTGATGGAAGGATTCTTATAGTCAATAATGCTTCAGATAAACATCTGACAATCTACTGGGTATTTTGCATATAGTATTTTTTCCCTCAGTAAATCTCATTAAGTGTTTCAAACACAGGAATTTTCCTTTCTTACAAAAAAGTCTAATTTCAAAAATGGTAGATGAATCTTACTCAAAAAATGCCTTACTGACCAAACACAGTAGCTCATGGCTGTAACCCCAGCACTCTGGCAGGCCAAGGTGGGAGGACTGCTTGAGGCCAGGAGTTCAAGACTAATTTGGGCAATAGCAAGACCCCATCTTCATAAAACATTTTTAAGAAATAACTCCAACATGTTGGTGTGCACCTGTAGTTCCAGCTACTCACCTGTAGTCCCAGCTACTCAGGAAGCTGAGGTGGGAGGATGGCTTGAGCCCAGGAATTGGAGGCTGCAGTGAGCTATGATGATGCCACTGCACTCTAGCCTAGGGAACAGAATGAGACCCTGTCTCTCAAAAACAAAAAACCTTTACTACTGGCTCAGCATCATCATCAACTTTCTCTCTCTTTCTCTCTCTCTCTTCCATTCCTTCCCCCCTATTTTTTACAGATGGGGTCTCACTCTGTTACCAAGGCTGAAGTGCAGTGGTACCTTCATAGCTCATTGTAGCCCTCAACTCCTGAGCTCAAGGGATCCTCCTGCTTCGGCCCCCAGAGTAGCTGGGACTATGGGCCATGCCCAGCTAATTTTTGAATTTTTTGTAGAGATGGCATCTCACTACATTGCCTAGGTTAGTACTCCTGGCCTCAAGTGATCCTTTTACCTTGGCCTTTTAAAGTGCTGGGGTCACAGGCATGAGCCCCCAGCAGCATCAAGTTAGAAGGCTGGATTCTCCATTGCAGGGTCTTGTTCCTGCCTTGTTGAACATTTTAATTGGATGAGGACATCCATATCAATTTAGATAGCACCAAACTACAAGGGACAGCTAATACAAAAGACTCATTATTTTAAAAACCCCAATAGACTTGAGTTATGGCAGGAAACCAATCAAATGAATTTTAGCAGGAATTAAACAAATTCAGGAAATGGGGGGAAAATCAGTTCTAAGGACGGAATAAACTAGGCTTCTGGAGGGGGGGGAACTCCTGTGGGTGGCCAAAGAGGCTCAGAGGATTTACTCCGGAAAGGGGAAAACCAGGAAGACCCAAAATAGCAACCTCTAAGGGCTGCCTGTGAGTGGCGTGATAGATTTAACCTCTATAGCCCCACATGGCAAAATAAAGAACAGTGTCATAGAAGTTTCTAGAAGACAGATCCTCGTCCAAAGTAAGAGAAAAATGCTCTCATAACAAAGACACTGAACACTGGGACAAGATCCTGTGGCAAGGAGTGTGCCTCCACCCCGTACACGCTGAAGGCTGGCTAACTAGCCAGCCAGCATGAATACAGTTTTTTAAAAATAGATTATTCATTACATGTTACAAACTTCTTTTTAATTAAGCAGTTTCAGTTTAAGAAATGACAGTACTGTTTAAACTGGCTGTAGCACAGTGTGGAGACGACCGAGTCTCTGCCCTGGAGGAGACTGAGTCAGGGCCTCTGCGGCCTGCAGCTGCTGCGTGTCGTCCTCCCACCAGCACTTAACGGAAAACCCACACCAAGCACTGCAGCGAGCTCCGCGAGGGGCTTTCCTCTCCTTTTCACTTAGAAACTTGAAAACTCTAGAAGCTTTAAGGCCTACGTAAGATTCCACTGCACACCCTGTGGCTTGACCCAAAGTCAACAGCACTTATCTGACTCGTGGGAGACGTCACAAAGCTTGGTTCAGAAGGATAAGGACGTTTCTTAAAGGAATTACTAGGAGGATGCCCCTCCTTTTCATTTGGAATTGATAAGTTCTTTGCAACACTGTCTCTTCACCCTGTGTTTTAAAACGTAGGTCGTATTATCATTCAGGCATGGCGAGGCCAACAGACCATGAGATGACTGCCACTGAGATAACAGATTGTTCCTCACAGTTCCCGAGAGGAGAGGGCCTGCCACACCACACAGGGCCACACAGGGAGGCACCAGGGTGGGTCAGGGGCAAAGGAGCCAGGGCAAAGCTCTGGCAAAGCCTCTGTCCTGATTTCTGCGGGAAAGGCATGGCAGGGTAAGGCTGCTTCGGATTGGCTCACTCGAGTGATTTCCTAGGCTCCAGGATGCAGATGCTCTCTCTAGTTGTCTGGTGCCTGGCCCTGGGGCGATCAGGGCAGAGAAATGCAGCCTCCTGGAATCAAAGAGCCAGACAGAGGAAGTGGTTTGGAGTAGGACACTCAGTTGGCTGTTTGCATGTGAAAGGCATTGTCACAGGGAGTAGTCTGTTACTTCTAAGAATCAGCTCACCCTGAGAGGGACCAGCAGGGCCCCAGATGCATCGGGACTGCAGAAAATAAGGATGTAACTCTTAATACACCCTGCTTCATTTTTCCTCATAGCACTGACATGACATTCTGTATTTGTTTATTGCTGTTCCCCACCAGCGTGTCAATTACAGGAAAGCAGGAACTTCACTTGGTGCAGTGTCCTATCCACAGCACACAGAACAGTGCCTGACATACAGCAGGAGTCTGAAGTCTGCCGCGGGAAGTGTAAGAGTGTGGGAGGCACACTGAGTGTCTCTGACCACGGACTCCCATGTTAACATACGCAGTGATCCTAGCACGCTGCTTCCCACACGTTCTCTGTCATCTGAACGATGACACACATATTCTCATTTAGAGGTCATTAACACTTGACTCAAAGCTAACTACACCCACCACAGGATGACCAAGTATCCATCACTTAGGAGTTAGGGGACCTTGAGCAGCTTCCTTAATCTCCACGGCTCTCTTTCCTTACAAATAGAATGTACCTCGTCATGAAGTAGTAACAATTAAATGAGTTAATACAGGTAAAACACTTAGAACAGCTCAGCATATACTAGATGCATCAATATTAGCAGTTATTCTCAAAAGTGGTCTACTATAACTAAGCCCTGTAAAAAAGACCTAGCTAGAATCTACCATTCAATTCTTAAGCTTCGATTTTTTTCCTGTGTGTTGTATTTGGAGGAGGAGGGAGATTTAAACAAAGAAACACCTTCCCCACACCCCAAAAACAAAGCAAATGAGAAAACTATTTAGCAGAGCACACAATAATCGCAAACACAGAGTCCTTACCTTTTCCCAGGCTTTATTCTAAGCTCCTCTAAGTGCCTGTATTTAATTAATTAATTAATTTTTGTTTTAGACACAGTGTCTCACTCTGTCACCCAGGCTGGAGTGCAGTGACATAATCATAGCTCACTGCAGCCTCCAATCCCTGGGCTGAAGTGATCCTCTCACCTCAGCCTCCCTGAGTAGCTGGGACTATAGGAGAGAATCACCAGCCTCACACCAGCTGAGCTGCTTTTTGAAAAAATTTTCTGTAGAGACAGAGTCTTGCTGCATTGTCCAGAGTGGTCTTGAATTCCTGGTCTCAAGCGATCCTCCCAACCAAGATGTGAGCGACTGCTCTAAGTGTTTTATTTATTTTTCATTTTTATTTATTTATTTTTTTTGAGACAGAGTCTCACTCTATTGCCCAGGCTAGAGTGCCGCAGCGTCAGCCTAGCTCACAGCAACCTCAAACTCCTGGGCTCAAGCAATCCTTCTGCCTCAGCCTCCTGAGTAGCTAGTACTACAGGCATGTGCCACCATGCCCGGCTAATTTTTTCTATATATTTTAATTGGCCAATTGATTTCTTTCTATTTTTTTCGTAGAGACGGGGTCTCACTCTTGCTCAGCCTGGTCTGGAACCCTTGACCTCAAGCAGTCCTCCCACTCGGTCTCCAGAGTGCTAGGATTACAGGCATGAGCCATCGTACCCGGCCTAAAGCTTATTTTAAAATAGTGTATT
>CAUYRT010038030.1:0-24783 GCA_963574885.1 Lepilemur ruficaudatus | reverse complement strand
CCTGGGTGACAGAGCAAGACCCTGTCTCAACAACAACAACAAAATATTTATGTATATATATATGTAGGATAAATTCATGGAAGAAAAGTTGCTGGGCCAAAAGGTATGTGCATTTTTATTCTAATAAATATTGCCACATTTTTCCCCTTAGAGTTTTATTTTTATTTATTTATTTATTTATTTATTTGAGACAGAGTCTCACTGTGTTGCTGGGCTAGAGTGCCGTGGTGTCAGCCTAGCTCACAGCAACCTCAAACTCCTTGGCTCAAGTGATCCTTCTGCCTCAGCCTCCCAAGTAGCTGGGACTACAGGCATCTGCCACCATGCCCGGCTAATTTTTTCTATATACTTTTAGTTGGCCAATTAATTTCTTTCTATTTTTAGTAGAGACAGGGTCTCACTCTTGCTCAGGCTGGTTTCGAACTCCTGACCTTGAGGGATTCGCCCGCCTCGGCCTCCCAGAGTGCTAGGATTACAGGCGTGAGCCACTGCGCCCGGCCTTTTTTCTGTTTTCAATAGAGACGGGGTCTCGCTTTTCCTCAGGCTGGTCTCAAACTCCTGACCTTGAGTGATCCTCCTGCCTCGTCCTCCCAGAGTGCTAGGATTACAGGCGTGAGCCACTGCGCCCAGCCTGAACTAGATATATAATGGAAAAAAGTGAATTTCCAGTTTGCCCGCATGGAAGAACTGTGCTCATAAGGCACAATCACCCCAACTAGAGGCAAATCTGATCTTATGATTTGGGGGAGACTGGCACTCAAATATTGGTGGGCTTTTAGTGCCTACCTTGGACTAATTCACTGGCAAGTGTTAGGGTTACATTTTAACATGCTGTTCCCAATGCAAAAAGTACCCACGAAACAGAGAAAAAAATTAGGCTGATAAAAATAACATTCATTAAAAAGATATTATCATCAAGGAACAATATCATTTCAGCAATATAGCATTAACATCTATAAAACAAAAACTGTCAGAAAGATAGAGAGAACTTGAAGAAACTATTATCAGTCTGGAAAATTTTAAAACACACTTTTCCCAGAAACTGGCAGATAAAACAGACCAAAAATAAGTAAGCGCTTGGAAGATTAGAATAAAACAATCCACAAAAAGTTGAACATACAGAATGCCCACTTAGGCATACAGGATAAACTTATGCAGATGGGCAAATATTAATTAATGTGTCCAATATGTTTTTTTCAACCTCCAGACATCTTTTTTGATGAAATAACTCTAAATATAAAGCAATGTGTCAAAAATTTAATTTGAAAGAAAAAAATAAATACACGATTTCGCCTGTATTTCCACACTTTTTTGGACTTTTGGGATAAAAGCAGATTTTTTTGAGATGACCAATTAAACAAACCTTGGCCTATCCAATTAGCAAAGAAAGAAAAGATTTAGATAAGCAATATTAAAAATATGAAAAATCACAAAGGTACAGATGTGGAAGAAATTTATAAAAAATTAAAGAAAAATATTATGTATAAGCTTAAAAAGAAAGCTTTGGAAAAATAAATGAGATTCATACTTTTCTAGGGGATTAAAAATGATTTTAAAAGTTCAAAAAGAGTTAGAAACTTGAATAATTCAGTAACTATGGAAGAAGTGGAAAATAAGAGTTTTTCAAGTATTCATGGAAGAAGTCTCATATTTAACTTTATAGAGCATAGAAAAACACGGAAATTTTTGAACTTTGTTATACAGGCTTGAATATTTCTGGTAAGAATATTAGACAAATGTGCACACATGCATGCATGCATACACCTATTAACCAATCTCTGATATGAAAATAGGCACAAAGATAGTAAATAAAAAATAACCAAATAATGATATACATTAAGGATATGTATCATGACCAAGAAGAGGTTACATAAAATACAAATGTGCTTTAATAGTTAGAAAATACATTGATATATTAAAGAAAATCATAAATTATCTAAACAGAGAGAGGAAAGGCATTTCGATAAAATTCAAGCTCTACTTTGATTTAACGACACAAAAAACATCTTCTATAAAAGTAGTAATAGAATGAGATTTCCCTAACTCAATAAAAGGCATTTATTATAAATCATTATATGTGATGATTAACTACTTAATAGATTTTATTTAAAAGGAATAACAGGAAAAGGAAGCTATTACTGCTATTTTTCAATATTATTTTTAAGATTTTTTTTTTTATTTTCAAGATTTATTTTCAAGATTCTAGCAAATGCAATGATAGAAAAGAAAAGAACTAAGAGCTATCAACATAGGGAAGGAAGAAGCAAAACTGTCATTATTTGCTGCAAGAAATGAAACCAATGAGCCAATGGCACTAACAAGATTCTGTAAAATGACAGAAAACAAACTTACAAAAGCAAATATTCTGTATACAAGCAATAATCAAATAGAAAATGTAACAGAAAAAAGACTACAGCCACAAAAGTATAAAACATCTAGGAATAAAACATCTGTGACAAAAGTATAAAACATCTAGGAATAAACTTAAAAAATGTTTAGAATCTCTATAAAGAAAACAACAAAATTTTATTTTCCAGAATAAATGGAAAGATGTGATTTTTCTCAGATGTGAAAACTCAATATTGTTAAGATGTCAGTCTCCTTAACCTAATATATAAATAAAATACGATCCCAATTAAAATCCTAACTGGATTTTTTTAAAAAAATGTCATTTGGCAATATAATATCTGCATATTACCTAAGGTAATAGATAAGTCCCCAAACCTTATGACTATCCTTCATAATAGAGGGTTCATTTCTCACTAACCTCACATATCAATGCAAGAGTTCCTGGTCAGGCTGACTTCCGTAAGATCATTCTGAAAGCCAGGCATCTTCCATTCTGAGGCTCTGGCATCTTCTTAGGTCCTTAGATAGGGACAATGACTATGAAGAAGACATACCTGCTTCCCCATCACTTTGACCCAAAAGTGACATATATTGTGTTTGCTCACATACCATTGGCAAGAACTAGTCACGTGGCTCTAACTGGATGTAAGTGGCACTAAGAAATATAGTCCCCAGCTAGGCAGCTGCTTTCTGGCAACAATACTACATCTGAAAAGAGGAGAATGAATTTTGGGTTAGCTGACTATAATCTGCCATAATCTGCAACAGGAATAAATTTTTAAATAACATAAAGTTAACAGATATTCAAATATACTACAGTGGAGTAATTAAAGCATGTGGTACCATCAGAGAAAAATGTATGTATCAATAGAAAAAAATGGTGAGTAGAAACTAAGCTATTTATATATGGAAATCTAATAATGATGACATTTCAAATAAGTTGGGAATGAATATACTGCTCAGTAAATGGCAATGGAACAATTGGCTACACATCTAGACAAAAATAAAGTTAGATTTATACTATATTTAATACCCCAAAATCTAGGTTATTAAATAATACCCAAACATGAAACACAAAATAGTAATAGTATCATAAGAAAATATAGGAGAATATTTTCAAAAGCATTTTCAGTCCCCCCAACACACACAGATACACACATATACACAGAGGCACACAAATACACACATACACAAAACACAGAGGGAAAGGTCACTGATATATATTATGATAGGAATATAAATTGGTACATTTTAGCAGAAAAATTCAGAAGTATCTGAAATATATTTTAAAATATTTATCCCTTTTGATTCAGCCATTTTTTTTCCTGAGCATTTACTCTTCAGAATATTCAAGTCAAGGCACAAAGGTATTTTAAAGATTGGATTTTTTTTTCATTTATTTTCCATTTGGATATATTCATGAGGTAAAAGTACAAATTTGCTATATTGGTATATTGCACTGTGGTGAAGTCAGGGCTTTCAGTGCATCCATCATTGGAGCAATGCACATTGTACCCATCAAGCAACTTCCCACCATCCAACCCCCCTGTAACTCACGAGCAATGCACATTGTACCCATCAAGCAACTTCCCACCATCCAACCTCCCTGTAATTAACTTGCCTCCCCCTCTGAGTCTACCCCATTGTCTATCATTCCACACTCTGCTTCCATGTGTGCACATTATTTAGTTCCCATTTATAAGTGATAACTTGCAGTATTTGTCTTTCTGTGTCTGAGTTGTTTCACTTAAGATAATGGCCTCTAGTTTCATCTATGTTGCTGCAAAAGTCATGATTTCACTCTTTTTGTGGTTGAATAGTATTCTATTGTGTATGTATACCACATTGCTTTATCCAATCCTCCACTGATGGACACTTAGGTTGATTTCATCTTTGCTATTGTGAGTAGTGCTGCAGTAAACACATGCATGCAGATATCTTTGTAATATTAATCTATTGATTTCTTTTCCTTTGGCTAGATACCTAGTAGTGGGATTGCTGGATTGTACTGTAGTTATATTTTTAGTTCTTTTGGGAAATTTCCATATTGTTTTCCATACAGGTTGCACTAATTTACATTCCCACCAATAGTGTATAAGAGTTCTCTTTTTGCCACATCCTTGCCAACATCTGTTATTTTTTGTCCTTTTAGTATTATAATAGCCATTCTGATTGGTATAAGATGATATCTCATTGTGGTTTTAATTTGCATTTCTCTGATGATCAGTGATGTTGAACATTTGTTCATATACTTATTGGCCATTTGTTTGCCTTCTTTTGAAAAATGTCTATTTATGTCCTTAGATCAATTTTTAATGGGGTTATTTGGATATTTTTGTTGGGTGGTTTGAGTTCCTTGTAAATTCTGGATATTAGTCCCCTGTCAGATGTATAATTTGCAAATATTTTCTTCCATTCTGCAGGATATCTGTTCACTCTGCTGATGATTTATTTTGCTGTGCAGAAGCTTGGTAGTTTAATTAAATCTCATTTTTCTATTTTTGGTTTTGTTGCCTGTGCTTTTGAATTTAGTCATAAATTCTTTGCCTAGACCAATATACAGAAGAGTTTTTCTTAGGTTTTCTTCTAGTATTTTTATAGTTTTAGGTGTTACATTCAATTCTTTAATTCATCTTGAGTTGATTTTTATACATCTTGAGAGACAGATGTCCAGTTTCATTCTTCTGCATATGGCAATCCAATTTTCCCAGCATCATTTATTGAAAAGGGTATCCTTTCCTCAGTGCATGTTCTCACTGACTTTGTGAAAGATCAGTTGGCTGTTAAGTATGTGGTTTTATTTCTGGGTTCTTTATTCTGTTCCATGGATCTCCATGGCTATTTTCATGCCAATATTATGCTGTTTTGGTTACTATAGCCTTGTAGTATAATTTGAAGTCAGGCAATGTGATGCCTCCAGCTTTGTTCTTTTTGCTCAAGATTGCTTTGGATATTTGGGCTCTTTTTTGGTTCCATATGAACTTTAGACTTATTTTACCTAATTCTGTGAAAAATGACATTGGTATTTTGATAGGGTTACACTGAACTTGTAGATTGCTTTGGGCAGTATGGTCATTTTTGCAATATTTATTCTTCTGATCCATGACTGTGGGATGTTTTTCCATTTGTGTGTGTCATCTACAACTTCTTTCATCAACATTTTGTAGTTTTCCTTGCAGAGATATTCCATCTCCTTGGTTAAATATATTCCTAGGTATTTTTCAGGTAGCTGTTGTAAATGGAAGTGCCTTCTTGAATTGGTTCGCAGCTAGATCATTATTAGTGTATAGAAATGCTATTGATTTTTGTACATTTATGTTTTTTTAATCCTGAAACTTTATTGAATTTATTTATCAAATTTAAGAGTTTTTTTAGTGGAGTCTTTAGGGTTTTCTATATGTAAGATCATATCATCAGTGAACAGGGATAATTTTGACTTCCTCTTTTCCAGTTGGGATGCTTTTTTTCCCCTTGCCTGATTACCCTGGCAAGTACCTCCAGTACTGTGTTGAATAAGAATGGTGACAGTGGGTGTTTTTGTCTTGTTCCTCTTCTTAGGAGGAATGCTTTCAACTTTTCCATGTTAAGTATGATGTTGGCTGTGTGTTTGTCATATATGGCCTTTATTATTTTGAGGTATATTCCTACTATGCCTAATTTATTGAGGATTTTTATCATGAAGGGATGCTGAGTTTTACCAAATGTTTTTTCTGCATCTATTGAGATGATCATATGGGTTTTGTCCCTAATTCTGTTTGTGTGATGAATCACATTTATTGATTTGCATATGTCAAGCCATCCTTGCATCCTTTGTATAAAACCTAGTAGATCATGGTATATCATTTGTTTGGTGTGCTGTGCTGATTTGCTAGCATTTTTGTTGAGAATTTTTGGGTCTATGTTTATTAGGTAGGTTGGTCTGTAGTTTTATTTTTTTGTGTTGTGTCCTTGTCTTGTTTTGGTATCAGGGTGATACTGGCCTTGTAGAATGAGTTAGGGAAAATTTCCTCCTCCTTGATTTTTTGGAACAGTTTAAGGAGAATTGGTATTAGTTCTTCTTTGTATGTTTGGTAGAATTTGGATGTGAGTCCATCTGGCCCTGGGATTTTTCTTTGGTTGAGATTTTTTTTTTTTATTACTGGTTCAATCTTGCTACTCATTATTGATCTGTTCAGGAATTCTATTTCTTCCTGCTTCAATCTTGGGGAGGTTGTATGTTTCTGGGAATTTATCCAGAAGTAGGGGAGTATGCAGAGATGGTGAGAGAGGAAGCGAAAGAGAGAAACCAAGGAAGCCAGACTCTTCAACCCACTTTTGGGGGAACTCACTCACCCTTTCCACAGGGTATTAATCTATTAATGAAGGACCCACCTACATCAATGAAGGACCCACCCACATTACCCAAACTCCTCCTACGAGGCACCACTTCCCAACACTGCACATTGGGGATCAAATTTCAACATGAGTTTTGGAAGAAATAAACCACATCCAAACCACGGCATGGAGTTAAGGGTGGGGCAGGCTGACAGAGAGCTGCACTATGCCATCTCTAGCTGAAGCACCAGTACTGCTGATCACTCATCCATCCCTGCAGGCCTGGGCTGCTGCCTACACAGCACCCATTGTCTCCCGGCCCCTTCCAGATTCTGGGGATCTAGCTCTGGGCATGAGCCCTGCCCTAAACATGGATGATATGGAACACACGCACAAGCTGCTGGCTCTCCAGAGCTTGTTGGCCTAGGTAAGTGACATGGCAAAGGCCCCCATGGAAAGTCTGTACCCTGGGCTAGCCCCAGCTCTGCTGCCCACCCATGTGTGTCACCTGGGCAAACCAGCTGCCCAGCACCCAAGATAGAAAAAAACTTGCTTCTTGCTCCTCCAAGACCCCTAGGTGCAGCAAAGTCCAGGGCCTTCCTGACTGCTTTCAGCTATGGTGCAGCTGCCAGCCTGCCAAGGAGTGAGAAACAATTTTTAGAAGAGTCAGCACCAAGGGGATGCTGAGTGGTCATGAAGCATCCCAGAGAAGTGGTGAGTATGTGGTCACTTCCTTTCCTAGAACTAAAACTAGGAGTACCCTGGCCCCAAACTAAGTGGCTGGGGCCTGGCGGAATCTAAATCTAAATAACATAGTGTCACGCCACGTGAACAATTTCTACTCACACAGGCCCTGTCTGGCCTCTCAGAGGTAGGAGCTGCAGCCGTTACAAGAACCTGGAGCTCCCAAGCCAGGTTTAGTTTCTCTTGCAGCAATAGGGATTTTTCGCACCTGAATGCAGAAATACGGCTTCGGCCTGATCATCCTTCATACCCTGAGGTCTAGTAAAAGTGGCGAGAAGAGGCAAAAGTCCTAAAGTAGTGAACAGCTGTCATGAGAAGGGGTGGAGTCCCCTTCTCTCCTGTCTGACCCTCTGTACAGTCTCTAGCCTTAGTGAAGCAGGCTTGAAGGGGCAGGCAGAGAAGAAGCCTCTGGCTAGCCACCCTTCTTGCTAGGAATGGAGGCCAGATTCTTAAAGCAAAGGTGAATCCTGGAGCAAGTCCTGAGATCACTGTCCTCACCTCCCTGTGGCAGTGAGTGGCCATGAGCTGTGACTGTGAGTCCACGAGGTCACTGCCCCAGCCACCAGGACCGGATGTCCATCCATCTGCGGACAGAATACTTAGCCGGACGCTCCAGTGTCACCCCTTGTCCTGCTTAAGATTCAAAGCGTCCAATCCAAAACTGCCTCGAGACAAATCCTGGCCCCGAAGGCCCAACCCCGACGACGCAGCTCTCTCAGGCCTCTCCCAAACACAACCACAAGAACGGCAGGCGCTATATCTGTCCCGGAAGGCTCGCAACTCACCTTCCCAAGCGAATTTCTCATTAGCTACTCCCCACAAGCTGTGGCCACGAGCTTCACAGCCAGAGGGGCAGACAGGTGCCGGAAGAAGACGTGCATTCTGGGAAGGAGAGACGCAGTCTCTGAGCCGCGCTGCATGCCGGGACCTGTAGTCTGCAGCGCGACCTCCGCCGAGGCGGCTTCCCACATTCTCGTAGCTCCAAGAACCCACAAGTCCAAGCGGCCCCAACGCCCTGGCCCGAGCCAAACTATTCTGAGAACAAAATGCCTGCTGGCCCTCCCGGTAGGAGCGGTGGCCTGGACAGTTCCTAGTCCCGCCAGCTCCAGATGGAGAAAAAAAATCTGAGTGTGGCTATTTTTAGGCCCCAGAGCAGCTTATTTTTGCACCAGTGTTAGTGGGTCTTGGAGTTCCAATTCTTGGGCCTCCAGGTGGCTTGCTCAGAAGCTAGTGATGGAAGCCATGGGTTGGGCATGTGGGCCGGTTCTCAGGCCTGTGGGCAGCTAGTGTGATGTGGATGATGTCAGTAGTGGTGGTGGAGCAACCCACTGGGTCCCAAACAGTTCATGTTGGTGTTGCTGGTGGCTGCCATGGGTTGGGTGGACTAGTCTCCAGTCCCATAGCTGCCCATAGTGGGGTAGTGGGAGTGATCCTAAGTGTACTTAGGAGAGCTTGGTCTGCTCTGTCCCTCCCCCTACTGGGTGGTGGCTACAGCCGCCATGACTTGAATTTAGCCCAAGGGCAGGGCATACATAGCCCAGCATTAAACTCTCAGAATGGTGCTGGCTGTGGGCCTAGCCCAGGTCAGCATGGGCAAGAAGCTATGGGGAGTGTAGTCCACTCATGTCTCAGTTTCACTGCAGCCCCTTGCACGGTGGTGGATATTGTCCTCGCTATGCATGGGGGAGCCTGGTTTCCCTGTTTCTCTTTGGACAGGTGGTGGCTGCAGCCACATTAGCCTGAATTCAGCCTGATCGTGGGGCATAGCCCAACATTAAACTCTCAAAATGATGCCTTGGGCCTGTGACCAGAGAGAGTGGAGACCCTTCCAGGCAAGCAGTGTGTGCAAGAAGCTGTGGGGAGTGTGGTCTGTTTATGTCTCAGTCTCAAAAGCATCTCACAGCAGAGTTGTGGGACCCTCCCGAGGGTGCATGGGAGCACCGTTTCTCCTTTCTCCCTTCCCAGCAGTGCAACAGCAGCTGCCACATCTGTAGATCCCCAGTATCTAGGCTCTCAGAATGGTGCCCAGCTGAAGTTGCACTAGGCTCAGATGCCTGTGGGATTCCATGTGGGTTCCCTTTATGAGGAGCAACATCTCTGTGAAACATCTAGGCAACTCCATATGTTATGCCTATGCGTGGTCAAGGTGTTCTCCTATAGCCAAGATTGTAAAATTCTGTTTTGGAGTGTGGAACCCTGCGGGTTTTTCTCTCTTACTGTTTCCCCATGTCCGGGAGCTTCTCCCAGCTCTTAGCCAGTACCCAGTCAGACAAGTTGTTTTAACCCTCTCCTTACTTACTTTGGTGCACCCTGTCAGTTGTCTGGTGAACCCTAGCTTTCTCTCCTATATACTCTGTTCAAAACATGAGTACCTACTTACTATTCTGGTTCCTCTCCACGGAGGAGGCACATACGACCTGCAACTAGTTTACCATCTTAATCCTAGATTTTTTTCAAGATTGAAATTTTGTGGCACTGAGATGTACAGTAACTTGCGAAAGGTAACATAGCTAGTAGTGGTGGATCTGGGATTTGAATCAAGGTGGTGATGCTTAAAGCACATGCTCTCAAGCATTATGCTATACTTACTTTGTATATAATATAAGATTTTTGGTTTTTGAAAATGTATTTGTGTGAATTTGTAATGCTTATTTTAAGAAGTATGAAAAGATACCCTAAAATATAGTGGTGACCCCACCTAGTGGTAGTGGGTATGGAGAGTCTTTCACTTTTTGTTTCTGCATGATTTGAACTTTTTCAGAAAACATATATTGCTTACAATATAATAAAATATTAAAGTATAACAAAGGTTTATAAGTTTGATGACATATGTTGAGGTGATCCAATGCTACGTACAACCATTGAGATTTAGTACCCAGCAAAGCATCTTATTTATGGCAAATACTAGACAAAAACTTGTATTAATGAATGGCTGATCTCTTCTACTAGACTCTACACTATTCAGGTCTATGGATTGCGGTCTATGTCTAATTGGTCCCCACTCTGTTTTAGTGCTCTCATTTAACAAATATTAGTTAAATTTATGTGTATGTATACCCATTAAATCTAAACATTCCTGCTTATTTCTTGCCATAGCTTTTCCCCTTTTCTTTTTATCACAATCTTAAACTTTTGCCTAAAATTTTCTTTATGGCATTGACTTAGAAAACTCAAAGTCTCTTAAAATACATCTCATCAATAGAAGTTATCAGCTCATGTTAGGAATAAATATTTTTAGTGGCATATTATGATTTTCATTCTAATGAAGTGAAGCTAATAATACAAAACTAATTTACAAATCATCTTTGAGTTCCAAGTTGTAAGATATTGTTATTGAATTTTAGAGCTTATATGTTTTCCCTTGCTTTGGGAAATTGGTTTTAACTGGTTGAAATCCAATGGATACTGTTTCTTTGTGTTTAGAGAATACTGTATTCGAAAGACAAGAACTTTGCTTCCAAAGTTCATCTTTCCCATTTGAGAGAAATCTGGAGCCTCTGGAACATACTGTGACAATCCAGTGCACTTAGCAACTGAAGGAGCGTGGGTTGTGAGTGTGCGGAGACTGGTGACATAAAGAAATCAATTTGCAAAGAGGTGGTTTGAAATTTGCAGGCTTTCTTTTCAAGGTGTTGTGAAGAGGTGTTGAAGCCATGAAGTGATGAGAAAATGACATGCATTTCACTGCTTGTATAATATTCTGTAATTCAAATTTCCTTGCTCTCCACATATGGTTTCTGTTCTATTTTTTCTTATATTCCAAGAGAATAACATCATGCTGGTAGACATGAGTACAAGAGAGAAACCCTCTGTCTACAGTGTTTGTCTCTGGTAATCATACCCCCCTTGAAAGTTCTTCTTTCTTTCAGGACTTTTCGCTATAAGGGGATGGACATCATAAGATTCTCAGAGATTTGGGAAACAAGGACACTTTTTCTTTGGAGGTTAAGGTAGAAAAAATACACCTATGTTGTAATATTAGATTCTACAAAGGATAGGAAGAAAAAAATCTGGTAATTTATTCAAGACCACAGTGAAGAGTGTAGGAAATGAGGTACAAATATTTCTGAAGAAGGAAAGGAAATCAGATTTAATATGTCCAAAAATGAATTAGTTGGCACAGTGGCTCCCGCCTGTAATCCCAGCGACTTGAGTGGTTACGGAGGGAGGATCTTTTGAGGCCAGGAGTTCAAGACCAACCTGAGCAACATAGTGAGACTTCATCTCCAAAAAGAAATGAAAAAAAAAAAAAAATTAGCCAGGCATGGTGGTGTGTACCTTAGTCCCAGTATTCAGGAGGCTTAGGTGGGAGGATTGCTTGAGCCCCAAAATTCAAGGCTACAATGAGCTATGATTTTGCCACTGCATTCCAGCCTGGATGACAGAGTGAATAAAATAAAATAAAATAAATTTTAAAAGGAAATCAAACATCTTCCTGTCTAATTGATGTTTCTTTTGCTCAAAGCATCAGAACACAAATCTAGTTACTTGCCATTCTCTCCCATAAGGTGCATATATTATATCCAGAAACAAAGGAAGGAAGGCAGTTCGGCCTCTGAAAGAGATTAGAATCAGGACCAGAAAACTCTTATTAACATAGGCAATCCTCTCTCTCCAGCTTCTGCCTTTTCAGAGACATTTTGTTTCTCCCTCTCCAGACCAGCTTTCTCTGTTTCTCCAAACTCTTGGCAGAAATTGACCACCTTTACATTCAGTTCCACGATGCCCAGCAGAGTCTGTTTCAGATTCTTCGGGAGATAGAATCTGATTGGCCCAGCTAGGTCAAGTGTAAATCCCTGGTCCAATGCACCATAACTGGTGGTGAGGTCACATAGTACAAAACAAGACTGTAGGGCTGAGTGTGGTGGCTCATGCCTGTAATCCTAGCACTTTGGGAGGCCGAGGCAGGAGGATCCCTTGAGCTAAGGAGTTCAAGACCAGCCTGAGCAAGAGCGAGACCCTGTCTCTATTAAAAATAGAAAAAATTAGCCAGGCGTGGTGGTGCATGCCTGTAGTCCCAACTATGGAGGCTCAGGCAGAAGGATCTCTTAAGCCCTGGAGTTTGAGGTTGCTGTGAGCGAGGCTGATGCCACAGCATTCTAGCCTGGGTAACAGAGAGAGACTCTGTCTCAAAAAAAAAAAAAAAAAAAAACACCCCACAAAACAAAAAAAAGAAACAACACACAAAAACAAATAAACAAAAAAACCCATGGGGTGAGTGGGGAATGATTTTTGGAGTACAGAAGGTTTACATGCATTAATTATCTACCTGAAAACTTGTATAGCAAGCTCCTCATGTCTACACAGTCCTTATCTTGACTATTACAATCGTTAGGATTCTTGCAGGTACTCAGGCTTGAAAATTTTAAATTTATTTTCAATCCTTCATTTTCCTTTACCTTCCACATCTGTCATCCATTTTTTTCATTCATTCATTCATTCATTCATTCATGTATTTGTGGAGTAACTATTAATAGTAAGTGTCAGGCATTGTTTTAAGCATTTGGGATACAGCAATTAACCCACACACACATACACACACACAATCCCTAGCCTCACTGTCAAGTTCTATCAGTTCTTCACTGTTTCCGACTTCACATTCAGAGAGTTAAAAGAAATTTATATGTGGTGAGGAACTAGAAAAAAAAGAACCAGGTACTTATGTTGACACAGAGCCTGGTGATTTTAGCATGGCACTCATGATTCTGTGAAGAGGTTTGTGATGGAGATAAGAATTAAAAATATGCTATAGTGGATAAACAGAAATGGAAGATTTTTCTGTGAGTTTACAAAGTCCCCCCCCAAAATCTTTTGAAAGAGTAGACTTGTCACCTTAACAATTGCTTTTTTAGATTTTTATTTTTTTAAAAAAACAAAGCTTTCCCAATATCTTGCTGTGATTGTTCTCACACAACTATTTTATAAACAAATAATAAAAATTAACATGTATTGAACATGTACTTTGGGCTAGGCACTGTTTTAAGCATTTTGCATATATTATTCACTTAGTCCTCACAACAAATATATGTACTAAGTTTAAATTTATGTCCACGTATCAGTCAGGTCCTATTGACATTTCATTGATTCCTGCTCTTGTATTTATTCTTTCTTTCCTTCTGCTTGCTTTGGGTCTATTTTGCTCTTCTTTTTCTAGTTTTTTGAGATGATAATTTGGATTATTGATTTGAGACTTTTCCTCTTTTCTAATATGAGCATGTAATGCTATAAATTTAAGTGTCAACACTTCTTGCCTGGAGCCCATAGTTTT
Source organism: Lepilemur ruficaudatus (assembly GCA_963574885.1). Classification (NCBI taxonomy): domain Eukaryota; kingdom Metazoa; phylum Chordata; class Mammalia; order Primates; family Lepilemuridae; genus Lepilemur; species Lepilemur ruficaudatus. The sequence continues at coordinate 11,108 of CAUYRT010038030.1, read as the reverse complement.
GATATATTGTATTTTAACTTTCAGTGCATATTTTGTTTCATTTGCCACCAAATATTTTATTTCATTTGTGACTTCATCTTTGACTTATGGGTTATTTAGCAGTGTGTTGTGTGGTTTCCAAGTGTTTGGAGATTTTTCTGTTATTTTTCTGCTATTTATTTCTAGTCCATTTTGGTCAGAGGACACATTCTGGATGAATTTAATTTTTCAAAATTTATTGATATTTGTCTTATGGCTCAGTATAAAATCTATTTTAATATATGTTGTATGAGTACTTGAAAAGAAAAGTGTTTTATAAATATCAATTAGAATTTTTTGCTTCATGGGGTTGAGTTCTGTAACTTGCTGATTTTCTCGCCAGTTGGTTTACCAGTTGTTGAGAGAGGGGTGTTGAAGTGTCCATGTCCAACTATAATTGTGGATTTGTCTATCTCTCTTTTTAGTTCTATCAGTTTTTCCATCATATCTTTTATAGCTCTGTTGTTTATGCTAACACATTTAGAATTATTATTTTTTCCTGCTGGATTTTATCATTATGTAATGTCCCTCTCTTCCCTCTCTGGCCCTGCTAATTTTCTTTGCTCTGAAGTCTATCTTACGTTAATATAGTCTCTTGTGCTTTCTTTTGATTAAATATTGCATGACATAGTTTTCATCCTTTTATCTTCAATCTGCCAATATCATTGTATTTGAAGTGAATTTATTATAGATAATGTGAAATTAGGTCATGGTTTTGGTTTTTTTTTTTTTCAACCTACTCTGCAAGTCTTAAGTCTGTTATTTTTTGCTTTTGGTTTGTTTTCTTTGTTATTTTACATCTGTTTCCCCACCTGCTTTTCTGTGGGCTACGTGAGAAGTTTTTAGAATTCCATTTTGATTTAACTAGAATTTTTAGGTATATCTCACTGTATAGATTTCTTAGTGGTTGCTCTAGGTATTATACATGCATAACTTACCACGGTCTACTTGTGTGAATGTTTTACCGGTTCAAGTAAAGTATAGAAACCTTACCTTTGTTTGTCTTTACCTTTTCCATTTATAATATAATTACCTTAAATATTTCCTCTCTCTATATAAGGATCTCATCAGACAGTGCTTCAACTGTCAAACATAATTTAGAAAACTCAAGAGAAGAAACATATATTGTATGTACCAATATTTTGATCTTTTTATTACTTTTTCTTCCTTCTTTATAGTCTAAGATTTTTTTTATTTTATCATTGTCTTTCTGTTTAGAGAACTTCTTTTAGCCATTATTTTAGCACATGTTTCCTGTTGACCAATTCTTAGTTTTTATTCATCTGAGAATGTCTTAATTTCCTCTTTATTCCTGAAGGATATTTTCACTGGATGTAGAATTTCAGATTGGCAGTTATTTTTTTTTTCCCCAGCACTTGGAAAATGTGCTACTTCCTTATGGCATTCATACTTTTTGATGAGGAATCTGCTGTCATTCAAATTGTTTTTCTCCTATTGATAAGGTGCCATTTCACTGTAGCTACTTTCAAGATTTTTTTCTTTAGTGTTTAGAAGTTTGATTATGATGTGTATTGGTGTAGATTTCTTTGATTTTATCCTGTTTGGATAAACCAGGTTCGTCAGCTTTCTGCATATGTAGGTTTGTATCTTTTGTCAAATTTGGAAAAATTTCAGCCATTATTACAAGTGCTTTTTAGCACTCTCTCTTTCTCCTCTCCTTTTGGTACTTTGAGGACACAAATGGTAGATCTTCTGTTATAGTTCTACATGTTTCAAAGACTCTGTTCGTTTGTTTTTTCAGTCTACTTTCTCTCTGATGTTCTAATTGGGTAATTTCTTGTGTTCTGTCTTCAAATCCATTAGTTCTTTCCTCTTTTCTCTCCATTCTACTGTTAAACCCATCCAATGAGTTTTTAAATTTAATTTATTGCATTTTTCAATTCTAAAATTTCCATCCAATTCTTCTTTATATCTTCTATTTCTTTGATGAGACTTCCTATCTTTTGATTTGTTTTAAGTGTGCATATAATTGCTCATTGAACCATTTTTATGATGGCTGATGTAAAATTCTTCCCTGAGAATTTTAACATTTGTGTCATATTGGTGTCCATTAATTTTTTAAAAATTCAGGTTGACATATTCTTGGTTCTTGGTATGGTAAATTATTTTTTGATAAAACTTGGACATTTGGGCAATTATGCTGTGGGACTCTGGATGTTATTTAAATCTCCTATTCTAGTAGCTTCCTCTGTTCTGGCAGGAAAAGTGGGTACCACCTCTTTGCTTCCAGGTGAGGGTGAAAGTCCAGATTCCTCACTTAGCTGTTACTGGTGGGGTTGAGAGTGGGAGTTCCAGTGTCTTCTGTGGTGTTTGGCTAGAGTAGAATGATTCCTGTCTACAAGCTTATTGTTTTGCCAGGCTGCCCCTTTCCTGGTCCTTTGTCTAGAGAGAGAAGACTTTCCTTGCTTTTTTTTTTTTTTTCTTCTTCCTGCTCCCATTGGAGCTTCTGAGTTGCCAGCTTCTCCAGCATCCCATGTGAAATATGCAAGACAAAAAGAAAACTCACTGCCATGTTGTTTCTTGAGTGTCCCACTCCATTTCTACCTTTCAGAGTCATCTTGTGTTTGCTTGATAGATAATGTCCTAGATATGTAACTGTTCTTAGTGGGAACAACAGGGAAAAGTAGGTCTACTCCAGCTTTCTGGGAGCAAAATCCTATAATAAGTTATTTCAAATAGCAAAATGGGAATTTAATGCAGGTAATTAGTTAAATGGGAAGAAAACAGGGAGAAGGTGAGGCAACCTAGACATTAATAACAGCCAGAGTGAGAAAGGGAAGCTAGGAGCTGCTCATCCAAAGCTGGGGGGGAAGAATTATATATATATATATATATATTTTATATGTATTAATATATATTTTGATACAGATGGGGTCTTACTCAGGCTGGTCTTGAACTCCTGGCCTCAAGTGATCCTCCCACCTCAGCCTCCCAAAGTGCTAGGAATATAGTCATGAGCCACTGCGCCTGGCCCCCAAAGCTGGATATAGAGGGCCTGTCCAGTGGGACTGAAGCCATAGAGCAGACCAGGCTGTTGGACCTGCTACCTGAGGCACTCTGGGGCAAGAGACAAGCACCCCAGCTTCTCTTTTCCTTTCACTATCAAATTTCTCACTAGTGTCTCGTATTGACCAAATAAAATCAGAAGTCAACTGGGAATGGAAATGTGAAACAAAGTTCCCTGTGACACAGAGCTAAGAAGGGGTAGGGAGGGAATAGATTTGAGAGCAAACAGGCAAATGTCTAGCACTTCCTATTTCACTGATGAGTAAACTGAAGCACAGAGAGTTCAGCAACTCAGAATTCCCCAGCGCACAAGTGATGGTGATGGATTTGAACTCAGTCCATTCTTTTAGGGCCCATAGTCCACATGCCTGCACTTCAGGCCACAGTGAGTCCCTGAGGAGATAAAAGTATTAGAACTTAGGGGTTTGGAGAATTTAGTGTCAATATTTATTTACCCTTTGAAAATGCAAGAAACATGAATTAGGGATTAAAAACCAGAAGTTTGATATGTTAGCTTGAAAATATTCAGGATAATGAGGAAAATTCTGAAGTCATGATGGTTGCATCAAACATGATATCGTCTCTGATACTTTTTTCTTTATTATTTTTTTGGTGCATATTCTGCACCAGAACAACATTTTAGGTACTTCAATAGTCTTATTAATTTAATTCTTACAACACCCTGTGAGACAATTACGATTCTTATTATTTCCAGTTTACAGATGAATAAACTGATGCACAAAGCAGTTAAGTGGATTTTCTGAGGTCACACAACTAACAAACAGGTGACTCAGCCAGGCACTGTGGCTCTAGAGCCCACATCCCTAACCACTCTTCTCTTTACCCTGTGACTATTTCCTCAGTGACCTTGACGGTCAATTTGGTGACAGCATATGACAACGACGATGAGGGAATCAACAAGCAGTAGCTGTCAGTTTTAACAGCACAAGATATGCATATATGTTTACTTATTATATGAGTTTAATGATTAAATTTAGGTGTCTCTTTTCTAAAAAAAAGCCTGAGTAATCACTACTTGAAACTACTCACTCAGTAACACTTTAAAATAATCACGCAAATTTAGGACAAAAAACAACTTTTTTAATTACTGAAAGGAGAGGAGTCTTGGCAAAGGGTGCTACAATGATAATGAAAGTTGAACAGATAAAAATTACTTGCATATTTCTTCAAGGTCATTTCATACAGTGCAATGAAAATCGAAGCTCACATAATAGAGAAAATTCGAAGAAGTCCTTGCACAGTAAAACTGAAAAGTAACTTTTTTTCTGACAATGCTATCAAATAAGCAGGAGCTAGAGGAAGTGACTAGCTGGAGGAAGAGAGTGGGAGAGAATGTTCTGAGGCTACTAAGGCTGAGATGGCCTGATAGGCTGAACCCTTGAATACAGCTGGAGCTAGAAGGCGTGAGTGTTGTGGGAGCCGTGCTGGTGGCGGTAGGCTAAGTTGTCACGGGTATGAGCTGGATAATGGCCTTCAAACTTTCTTGTTTACTTTGCCCCTAAAAAATTTCCAAAAATTCTGTATTTTATTGCATATTTAAAAATTAATATATATTAATAGCATGTTATGAATATTGTGTTGACAATACATCTTACAATGGATAGGAAGGCTGCGATGTGCCTTGCTTAAAGAAATTGTTCAACTGTTCTATCAGTGCCTCCTGGTAAGATTCAAGGTGCCTTTGTTTTGTTAAGAGATAAGAGCAAGGGTGAAAAGGAAGGAGAGAGGAGAACTTTGACTACAGGGCCCTTTGAAGTTAGATAACTAAGTGGAAAATATAAAAACAGAGGATCTGGAAATTGACTCTCTTAAAACCAGACATGCCCATACCTTTAGAAAGCCTTGGTGTATTTCCAGGGCTAGGAGGACCCCAAGTTGAAAACCAGGAGTCTAGGTCGTTAGGGAGCTTTATATATGGAACTACAGAATTTTAAAGGCAATGGAGACCTATGGAATGATATCAAGCTGGCTTAGTTAGCACGATTTGATTTGCATTTTAAAAGATCATTCTGGCCACTTTGAAGAATGGGTTGGAAAAAGGCCAAACTGGAGACAGAAAGAGTAGTTATAAGGCTTTTGCAGAAACCTCATTGTAAGATGAAGGTTTGAGTTAAGAGTGGGATGGTGGGGGGCAGGGAAAGGCAACACACATGACCTAAACATTTGTTGTACTCTAATAATATGCTGAAAAAAAAAAAGAAAAGAAAAAAAAGAGTGGGATGGTAGAGACAAAGAGGAAAACACATCTGAGGGCAGTGTTGTCTAATAGAAATGTAATGCAAGCCAGAAATATAAGCCACACGTGTAATTTTAAATTGCCTAGTAGGCCACCTAAAAAAGGTAAAAAGAAATGAGTGGAATTCATTTTAATAATATATTTATTTAACCCAATATACCCCAAATATTGTCATTTCAAAATGTCATCAATGTAAAAATGTTTATTAAAGACATATTTTATATTTTTATAAAATCTGTTCTATATTTTACACTTATAGCACATCTAAATTTGTAGTAGCCACATTTTAAATTCTTTTTTTTTTTTTTTTTGGAGACAGAGTCTCGCTCTGTTGCCCCAGCTAGAGTGAGTGCTGTGGCGTCAGCCTAGCTCACAGCAACCTCAAACTCCTGGGCTCAAGTGATCTTTCTGCCTCAGCCTCCCAAGTAGCTGGGACTACAGGCATGCGCCACCATGCCCGGCTAATTTTTTCTATATATTTTTAGTTGGCCAATTAATTTGTTTCTATTTTTAGTAGAGACGGGGTCTTACTCTTGCTCAGGCTGGTTTCGAACTCCTGACCTTGAGCGATCCGCCTGCCTCTGCCTCCCAGAGTGCTAGGATTACAGGCGTGAGCCACCGCGCCCGGCCTTACATTTTAAATTCTTAATATCCACATGTGGTTGTAGCTATATCAGGCAATGCAGATCTAAAGACTGTGAATGGAATTGGGAGAAGAGGACTCAAAGATATCACTGTTTCTTGTGTGGGTAACTGCAATGGCAATATTGAGTGGAAGGGGCAAGGGGGTGACTTGAGGGGACTTTAGCCACTTTATAATTTCAGTCAGCTCTGTCAAGCCAACTTAAATGACCATACAATCTAAATAAAAACTGTGTGCTTGCTTAGAAGGTGCAGCTTCAAATCTAGTATCTGAGCTCTTCCTTCTAACCTACCGCAATACCAGTCCTCTTCTAGTATGAAAATTCTGGCGCCTCCACTAATGGCGTCTGTTATTTACTGAGAGAGAGAGAATGGAGAGGTGGAGAGAAAGACATGTGTTTAGTTTGTATTATGTCAAATTTGAGGTACTCTGGTAGATTGTACTATTGTTCAAAATACTACCTGCTCCTCCCTGATGGGGGATTATGCTTCCCAGCCCTATTGAGAACAACTTTGGAAAATGAAACATGAGTGCAGGGAGGGGTGCCACATTGGAGCTGGAGCTTTAAGATCCATCGTATGGTTCCTCTACCACTTTTCCTCCTCTGCCTGACAGTGGCGATGTCCTAGTTGTGGTTTGCTCCTTCGTCTTGGGCCCCAACGTGAAGATAATGCGTGGAGCATTCTCATGAATTCATGAATGTGAAAAAGGGATAAAACTTTATTCTTTGTTAACCACTGCTAAACAATTTATTCAGTATTCTTTTAGAACTTCTCAACATGTTGATTCCCACTCTCATTTTTGATCTCTTTCTCTTCTTCCCTCTCATAAGATACACAAACATACATATAAATGCAAATATTATAGTATCATTTTGTGGTACTTTCTTTTAGATAAATATTAGCATACTGTTTATATCATTTTGCAATTTTTTAATTAAAAATGTCTTTAACATCTTTTCATGTCAAAGCATAAAGATCTACTAAATTCCTTTAGGATACTTACTGAGTATTTAATACTATAGATATAACCATAGTTTACACATTACTCTATTGACACATTTAAATCATTTTTAATGCTTTACAATTGTAAATATTTAATGTTAGCAATGAATATCTGTATGTTCTGTATACATCTGTATAAGCATGTTTATGCATATATATGATTTCTAATGCTGATTTCAAGAAATAAAATTCTGAATCATAAGGTATATTAGAATATAGGCTTGGCTACTCCTACAAAGACTTCCAATACCAGTACTTTAAACAAGATGCAAGTTTATTTTTCTCTCACATAATAATTTGGGTGTGAGTGGTCTGGGACTAGTATTGTGGCTTCATGGTATTAGGAATTCAGTCTCCTTCCATCTTGCTGCTCTGTGTGTCTTAGCATGTTGCCATCATTAGCATTCAAGAGGACTTGTGTATTGGACACACTTCATGCAATGCCTTAGGTTTCCTGTCTTCACTGTCTGCTGGGCCCTCAACCACTTGTCGCATTCCAGCCAGCACTGTGGTGACTGCCTTCATGCTGGCCTGCTTGGTTCCATCACCTGAGGCCACTGTCTGGAGTTTCTGGCTCTTTTTACCACTTTTGAACTAGGATAAAACTCTATATCACAAGATTTGGCATCCCCAATAGCTGCCTAAGGGGCCAGGTGATCCAACCTGGAAGTACAGAGGTGAATCTTGATCAGGAGGAAGACAGTAGGTACATTTTCTCTCTATCCCTCCCTCTCATGGACAACTCTTAAGATATGGTATATAGAAATCTATGTACCCTGTTGGGAGACATCCCATATGATGGAGCAACTGGCTGTGTTTCTTCATGATGCATTGGCCAGCACTGTTTTCCCTTTCCATCTGTCCCTGTCCCACTTCCCTTTCCCATCATTCTTGCTTCTCAGAAATTACACTACCAAATAAAGCACTAGCACTTAAGGCTTTGCCGCAGACTGTATTTTTTTAGGAAACCAGGTTAACATAATAAAAGTGAGTTATAAAAAGTGGACCCTCAGGATGGGATTTTAAAGTTGAACTGGCCATCTATCTGAAGGCAATAGGGACCCAATAGTCTTAGGGCAGTTAATTGACAATTTAGGCATTTTCCGAAAGACAGAGTGCCTCTGTTACAGCTCCAGACAACTGTAGGCTAGACTTTGCTGAAAATCAGGCCAGGGATCTGATTATATCTCAGCAATTCCAAGACAAGTGTGTGTGGAGGGGAGGTGGGTACAGAGACCTGAAATGGAGACATTTAGGTAGACAATCTTAAGAATTTTGAGCTCTTAGATTTCTCAAGCCCTGCAGGCTGGCAGAAATAGCCCTGAAACACTTGCTAAAGAAAAATAGTCTCTACTTGCCTGGGGGAACATGCAAAGACCTAATCTGAAGCAGGTGCCTTTCAAGATGTGGCTTGTTTTCCTCAAGATATGCCGCGAACACACTTCATTGCCTTCTGGCTGAAAAGCAAAGTCAGGTTTCAGCACAGCCCGAGCAGGAAATTACGAGCTCTGCTCTGAGAAGAAATAGCCCACATGCCAAATGAATTGCAGGATCTGGCTAATAGGTAGTAGCTGAAACTGGGGGAACATGTGTAGGAGTGTATCTTGAATGTTAGACTGGGGGACAGAATACAAAGGTGGATAGAATAGAATTCATTAATACAGGAATACTCACTCATCCATGGTTCAGGATTCCTAATAACTTAACAATATGACTTCTTGAAGCATGGATCTGATGATGTTCTACAGCAAATAAAGTGGAGATGGCAGAACTTCCTTGGTGTAATATTGATACGTCCTGAAGGATTTGCAAATATCTGTGCAAGCATCATAGATGTGAAAAATGCAGGGATGTTACCAGCCACAACTATGCACTGCTAGTGAGGATTTTAGGTTTTAGAAGCTTATATGTCCTGAATAATGTTGCTGACCTCTTTCTTGCGTATCAAGACTACACTGACTTCCGCGGGTATCCCGTAATACGTAAACCTGTTTAATTTATTCAAGCAGTATCTTTATCTGGTCATTCCATCAATCTGAGCCTGCAGTTGATATTTATCAATACGGAGCTTACACAGTCTGTTATGCATTACAAGTATCTTTTCCCGGTATGTGGCTTGTTTTTCCACTTTTGGTATCTTTCATTCTATAAAAGTTTATCTTAATATATTCAAGTTGATCAGTATTTCCCTTTTTATCTTTGACTTTTTCAGCTATTAGAAAAGCCTTCACTTCAAGACCATAAATACATTCTGTTAGAATTTCTTCTACTAATTTTACATATTATACATAATAATACGTATTATATTACTTTATAATTATATATGACATGATTGTTATATAAATTACATATTACTCTCTGACACTCCCTTAGCTTTATTGGTTAGAATTTGGCTTCCTACTGATTCTGCCTCAGTGTCTATGTATAGTTTTAGTTTGGTTACTTCTGTCTCGTTGACTGTATATAATCATTATGATGATCTGTGCAGCTGAGATCAGACATAACCGTATTCACTCTAATCCTTCTTTCATTCTGCCATAATACATTCCTTTATAAAATACATAAAATACAGACTATACTGTGTCCTTCTCTGCCTAGGAACTTTTGATGGTTCCCAACTGAATAATTATATTATCAAACATTTATATAGCCCTTACTATGTGCCAAGCACTGTTTTATGAGGTTTTACATATATTAACTCACTTAATTATAAGCAGAACAAAACTATGAGGTAGACAGTATTATTATTTCACTCCCATTTTATAGATGAAGAAAGCAAGGCACAATGAGGTTAAGCAACTTGGAAGAACTGGAAATTCAAAACATGCTCTTTGGCCTCAGAATTTGGACTTTTAAGGTCTATGTGATACTGTTTTTCTAATCCAGGCTTTCTACTGAATATAGAATCAAGTCAAAAATTCTTAGCACACCTTCCACCTACACACTATATTTGATCACACTTTCCTTTCTGCCTCTGGCTCTCCTGCAGCCTGTGGCTCACCACACTAAACAGCTTGTTTATTTAAACTTTCTGTGTATGTTTATGGCTATGTACCTTACTCGGGCTTTTTTCTCAGTCAGGGATATCTTTCTAAATGTTCTTTGTCTTTTTTTTTTTTTTCATTCATTCATTTTAACAAAGATTTAGTGAGTCGTACTGTGTGCCAGGCACCAGGCTTCAGTGCTAGGTTACCAGAGTAAGAAGACAAATCCCTGTTGCAAGGGTCTTTCTGTGACTGAGGGGCAGTCACAGTCCTGGACTAAACACATCATCTGTAGAATTCTCTGTTCTCTCTACAGTGCCAAAATTCATCTTGGAACTCCCATAACATTTCTGAAACCTTTATCACAGCGTGTCCACAGCATGCCTTTTTTTTTTTTTTTTTTTGAGACAGAGCCTCACTGTGTTGCCTGGGCTAGAGTGCCATGGCGTCAGCCTAGCTCATGGCAACCTCAAACTCCTGGGCTCAAGCGATCCTCCTGCCTCAGCCTCCCGAGTAGCTGGGACTACAGGCATGCGCCACCATGCCCAGCTAATTTTTTTTAAAAATATGTTTAGTTGGCCAATTAATTTCTTTCTAATTTTAGTAGAGATGAGCTCTCACTCTCGCTCAAGCTGGTTTCCAACTCCTGACCTTGAACAATCCTCCCGCCTCGGCCTCCCAGAGTGCTGGGATTACAGGTGTGAGCCACCGAACCCGGCCACACAGCATGCCTTTTTTATCATGGTTAGTTGTGTATGTGTCCTCTGCTTCTTGTAAGGAATGTGTGGCTTCTTCTATGCACTGTATAGACTCTAAGGAAATGGTTGCCTTTATCAGAATGAATAGACGAAGAAGTTAAGAAGATGACTGAATGTTAGGTGGTGAGATGGGAAGGGGAGATTTTGTGCTTTTTAATTTTATTTTTAAAGACTCTCTATATATGTCTATTTGGGACAGTTCAAGTGGTTAAGAACTAAATTAGGAACAGAAAGAGCACTAACCTTATTTATTCTTTCTCTAACAGTAATGTTAGACAAAAAAAAAAAAAAAAGACTTTTGAATGGGCAAAAAGAATCCCTGTAGCCTGCAAAGATGTTAATTATAAGGAAACAGCAATTTACATTATTTATAAGGAAGCTATTTACATTACTTAGCACTGTCAGACACAATAGTTG
>CAUYRT010038028.1:0-53071 GCA_963574885.1 Lepilemur ruficaudatus | reverse complement strand
TTACATTTTATATCTTTGCCTCTCCCTAGGAAGGGTTAGAGGCATACTCTTCCCCTCTACAGTGCCCGTCACGTCACTCAGTTGTGAGTCTACCCCCATCCCCCTAATCCCTGGAGGACACCACCACCATGTGAGCACCATAGTGTTAATCAGTCAGTACCAATTTGATGGCGAGTACATGTGGAGCCCATTCTTCTGATCTTGTATCCCCTCACTTTGGATAATGGGCTCAAGCTCAAGCTTGAGCTTGAAGCTGGTGGGACTACAGATTAGTGCAACCTCTGTGGAAAAGAATTTGGAGATACCTCAAAGAGCTAAAAATAGAAATACCATTCCACTCAGTTATTTTTTTTAAAAAATATTTTGTACTGACAGAGTCTTGGTATGTTACTCAGGCTGGTCTTGAATTCCTGGCTTCAAGAGCTACCCCTGCCTTGGCCTCCTAAAGTGCTAGGATTACAGGGGTGAGCCACCACACCTGGTGTCAATTTTTTATAATTTCTTTTAATCCAAACCCTGTATTACATTGCAGAAAGTAGGACCTGCTGATAATAGTGCCAATATAAAAAAAAAATGACTTTATCTAAGACCATATTTTCTTTCAGGAAATTCCATAGTAATTTTCCACATCATTCTAAGTATATATGAATACAGTTAGAAAATCAAAAGAACAAATCATCTATACTTTTCAGTTTAAATTTTGAAATAATATTCTTCTGTATAAGATAACTACTTGTGAGATTTTAAAGAAATACAGTCTGTTGTAGACATTTTCTGAATACTTGTATGCATCAGGTACAATGCAGATAGATATGGAGGTAACAAAGTAAGACACAGTCCCTGTTCTCAAAGAGCTCACAGTAAATAACACTAGTACACAACTTTATGATTCACAGAATATTTTAACTGAGATGATCACATTTTGACCTTCATCATAATCTTATAAATTATATAATGTAAACATTTTTATCCTTGAATTATAACTATAGAAACATGGGCTTAGAGAATATTTTTATCTACCTATCAGCTTACCTAACATGCTAATAGGAGATAAAATGAGTGCTCAATAAATATTTGATAATGGGTAAATAAAAAAATTCCTCAAGGTCACACACCTAGTAGTGGTAAAGCTAAGAATTAAACCCAGGTCAAGTTAATTCCAAGACCAAGACGTCAAAGTATTACTATAGATAGCTTTTAAGGGTTGATTCAGGGCATCTTTTTGCATACCTCTGTGATGAAACTGATTCAACAACTTCTTAATATAGTAATTCTTGAGTTATGTATACATTTTTTTTAAAAAAAAAAAGTAGAATGATGTGCCAGGAGGAAAAGTCTATTCATTGCTCTAGTTTTAGCATCCACCCTTGCGGGGCAGAGGGCACTAAAAAATGAAATTATAGAGATCTAGCATCCATGTCACCAATCTGGATGGTTAGGTCACTGGCAGGTATTATGAGGCAGAAATCATCTGTCTGATGACAATCTTATTGTGTACCTGAGAACAGGAACAATCTTGAATCAGAATTAATCAGGTTAACCTCATATGAGCACAATTAGGTTTCTTGGAGGGAACACATAGCTCAACGAAAAGCAACAATAAAATCTGAAAAAACACAATTTTGTAAAAGTACTCAAATGAATTCATTTCAATTTTGGTTCCAATTATTTGGGTTAATTTATTTGCATTTAAATGAGCTTTGCAATAAATATTTGTTGAAAGGCTATTTGTAGGATTGTTGGGCTTCGTGTCAAAATGTCCAGAAATGCTGTTTGACTTCTTTCTGTAGTTGGGCCTGTTTAATCATTATAAAATGCCAGGCCTGGATTTAAAAGATCCCTAAAATTACCAGGAAGCTCGCATTCAGTGATTTCTGAATAATAATAACATTTACTGAACCCATGGGCCAAACACTGTTTTAAAAACACACTTTCCTTGAGTTTGATAATTAAAGCATATAATCATCAAATACATCTATGAAGTAGGTGCTATAGTTTTCCCTCATTTTACACTGGAGAAACTGAGGCAGAAGAGTTAAGAGACTTCATGAAGGTTACACAGTTAGTAAGTAGTAGAGCTGGGATTCCAAACCAGGTAGTCTGGTTCTAAAGCCTGTGCTATTAAGCACTATGCCATATTGTCTCTACAGACAAGAAGAGTCACAATGTCCAGTAGCACTGATGATAGCCACCATCTGAATTTGTACTATGTGTCAGACACTGCGTTAAAGGCTTTATGTTTGTTATTTCATTTAATCCTTAAAAAACAATGATCTTTGAGGTAGTTATTACTACACCTATTTTTACACATCAGGAAACTGACTCAGAATGTTGAAATAATCTGTCTATTATCAATAGTAGTGGAAGGCTGAAATTCTAACTGGGGTTGCTCTGTTTTCAATTCTTCTACTCTTAACGACTGTGAAATTTTATCATGATGCTCTGTAAGAAATACACTACTTTGGAGTTAGACCTCATCCTACACATTTTTGATGATTTTTGATGGGTTTAGGAGGAAAAGATGAAGTTTGAACAATTACAATGGGCTGAAAGAGTTACTAATATGAAGTTCTATTAAATTTATATAATGCTAGTTAGCTTGATTTAGCCATTCCACAATGTATACATATTTCAAAACATGTTGCACATGATAAATATGCATAATTTTGTCAATTAAAAATAAATAAAATATTAAAATACAAAAACATGCAGATATAAAAATTATCAGATGTCTTCTGATTTATGAAATCTATATATAATATTTTAATTTTCCAAGGAAAGGCCATCAATTCAACAATATGTGAGGATTAATAAGCAGATAATGTACTAACAATAATAGCAGTAATAATTGTTGAATTTAAGGTGTCAAACTTGAATGTGAATGAATTAACTTTCTTTACTTAAATACAGGGATCTCCTCAGCTGACACAGCCAAGTTGTTCCACAAACATGAATCTGGCAATGTTTTTATACAACTAGGTTACTAAGTAAAAATATGAAATCTTTTCTTCTGCTTAATTTCAAATGGTGGTCCCATCAGATCCAATTTAAAATCGAATGGCCAGGATCAGCATGCAAGCTGGCACTAGGCTGGCTCAGGAGTCAAGGGACTTTAACTTCATGCATGAATGCACAGCACATATTTTAGTTCCTCTAGGGGGAAGGAGGAACAGTCAAAGCTAAGCAGAAGGAAAACCTGTCTGTAACTAATTAGATTACATTTGTACAAAATGATATTACCTCTATCACTCCCAAAGAATCTACTACTGATAGTAAACAAATGAAATGTTAAGCGGTCCTTTTAAAATAATATTAATAGCAATAACACCAACAAATGGCAGTACTACGTAACTTATCAGTATCCATATCCATAGTAGTAAACAACAATATACATACAATTCCCTTCCATAACATAATAGGCAGTCCTAAAGTTGAGAAAAATAAAACTATAGTGTTTAGCTTTTGAGAAGAAACTTTTAAAAGGCCCTCTATGTATAATAGGACATATATACATATATAATCACATATTTAAATATATTACATATCTTAAGGATGAAAGGCATATGCATGTGATACAAACACACATGCATATATTTGTGTATTATATATAATTTCTTAGTTCTAAGAGGAAGAAAAATCTAATTGGTCAAAAATCAGTCATAAAATTTTAACCATGTTTCTGCAAGAAACAGCAGTGCCAAAGGGTAATGCATCGCTAATGGTTTCCAGTAGAATAAATAGCTACTCTGACGTCAAAACTTTGTTACACTCCAATAACTGGCTCACTTGGGGTTTCAGGTACAGCAAGTTACATGTCAGTTTTAAATAAAGTTATAAAAATAGAATGCCTGGTGAACCATATTGTCGCTATGCAACCTGATACAATATGATTTATATCCAATAAAATGTTAACAAAGGTGATAGATTATACCAAAATAGTATCTGGTGGTTTAGGATGCCAAGCTTCTTAAATTTCAAATGAAAAAAATACCATACCTTACTCTGTCTCATATACAATTGAGTTATACACTGTTAGCACAAATGTCAAATTAGAGATATTTACATATCCCAAAGACAAAGTGATTCTTACACAGCTAAATCTCTCTTGATAGTTACAATAATAATATTCTAACCAGAGGCATGAAGCAGTAAGGAATAGTAAGTCTACAGAATGTAAAAAATAGATTATTTTAGTTCATATAGGAATATCATTTTTCAGAAAGGATATTGCTTTAATATAGGAACTTGCAATCAAAACAGAGGCATTGTACTGCCTTATAATAGAACTAGACTTGAAACTGTAAATTGAAAATCCCTGAAAGACATGCTCCAATTATATATTTAATAATGAAAAGATGCTAATTGACACAGTTTTATTTTAAAGAGAGCACATGAGATCTTATAAGGCTTGAGCAATCCATCAAACAGAATGTACAATCACAATGATAATGGTTTCGGTGTCTTGCTATGGACTACATAGAGGATATTCTGTAGGAGAAAAATAAAATGCCTAATCATTTCAGCAACAATATTTACTCAAATAATATCAAAACAAGGCAATATATATTTATGTTACTGATGAAGACAGCAATTTCTGTGTAAGAAAATATTTAAATTTTAGTATTCGCCAATTATTTCTATTCTAAAATAGAAAATATTTTATTTTTATATATAAACATTTATATAAAAATGTTTTAACCACGAAATAACATAAACATCTATGGATATATATGCATTATTTGATTCTCTTATTTTTATATACTTTGTATAAGGAAGGCAAGGAGCAGGAAGTTACACAAATTCCGGTGCCATTATTTATTGGATATTGACTTCAGCCAAGTTAAGTAACCACTATGAGTCTTACTTTTTCTTTTGTGCAAGTACGGATGACAATGAAATGAAATAATATGCGCAAAGTCTCTAGAAGAATGCCCATCACATGCAATGTTTTGGGCACCATTCTAGGCTACTGAGAGTCATAGGCAAACAAAACAAAGAATTCTGCCTTCATGAAGCTGATATTCTAATGGTGGTGAAAGATCATAATAAAACATCACAAACAATTAAATTATACAGTTTAACAGGTGATAGATAATACATAAAATACAAAGTAACATAAAGTGCAATGACCTTAATTCAGAGGCATGCCTGGCAATTTTGAGGAGTAAAAAGGAAGCCAGAGGGACTGCAGCAAAATGATAAAGGGGCAAAGTAGTAATGAGACGGCTGGACACTGTAGGGTCTTGGAAGCCACTGTAAGTTCTTCGTTCTTTAGAAAACAGTTAACACCACAGAGTTGTGAGCAAAGGACTAGCATAATTTGACTTACATTTTAAAGGGATTATTAATGGCTGCCATGTTGAGAACAGATTAAGGAGAAAAGAAGACAGGGTAAGAGGCTACTACACTGATTCAGGTAAGAGATGGTAGTTAGGAGTAAGGTGGTTATCAGTGGAGGTCGCGTAGTCTGTCTTCACAATATATTTTGAAGTTAGAAGCAACAGGATTTCTAATGGACTGGATGTAGAATGAGAGAGGAAGAGAGAAGTCAAAGATGACTATGAGGATTTTGGCCAGAGCAACTAGAAGTACAGGGAAAGCTGTAAGTAAAGCAGGCTTCAGGTAAAGATCAGGTGTTCAGTTTTAGTCACATTAAAATTGAGTTCTCTTCAGACATCCAAGTGGAGATGTAAAGAAGCTATTTAGATATATAAGTCTGGATTTCAAGAAAGATGACTATTATAAAGATAATATTTGAAGTCATTAAATTTGATGAGTTAAATTAAGAGTATAAATCTAGATAGAAAAGAGAACCAAGCAACTCCAACATTATTACTGAGAAAGCAGCACTGATGAAATTATGATTGACATGGTGTATATGTGTTTTGAATATTTATTAATAATATTTATTAAGATGCTTACCAGGTAACTGTATTTCTTCACGCACGTGTGTCTGGGCTCTATTTAAAAGATAATAAAGAGAAGGCCTACGGGACAGTTTCATTTTTTCACCAACTTTTTCATGCTTTTCTCAAAGTTCTCTCTATCCTTTCTGTGATGATGCTATCGAGTTTCTACTTTTAGCCAGGTACAGAGCTCATCATCATAGTTCAGTTGGATAGTTTAGACCTTGTAAATTCCAGAAATGAGACAAGGAGAAGACTCAGGGGAAGTGTGAAGGGAAGGAGGATCACGCCTGCCTGAGATTCATTAAATAGGACTTATTTCCAAACTTGTATTTATAGATTTCAAAATACTTGTTTTGTTTTGTCCCTGTTTGCTAGAGCATTAGCCCTCTTTGGTAATTCACATTTACTCATCCCCATGATACCACAGAGATTCATTTCACAAAGTCTCTGATTGGCTCATTAATTACTGGGCCACCATTAGGTAATAAATAAATTATAGCTACTTTTATTGATATAAAGCAATACTACAAGTAAATTTTTAGATATGTAAAAAAGATTCTTTCCTCCCATATATAACTCTTACACATGGTCATATCCTGCAGTCAGCATTTACAACTTAAATGTTACAAAAGAAAGATTTTTGAGCTCATATACTCTAACTAAACCCTCACTGTATAAAGAGAGAAATTTAGAAAGGGACAGTAATTTGTCCAAGTTCAAATGGCTAATTAGTGGAAGAACCAAGTCTATTCAGAATTGAGGTCTAATGCAATATTAGAAGGGGCTGTGAAGAGAGTACAAAAAGGAATATATTAAGAAAACTGCATTCTAGGGTACTATAATATAATCCTTTACATGTTTATCCTCTAATATCCAGGGGGAAATCATCTTGGTATGTGATGATTTTTCTTGGTTTAATCCTGCATCACAGGATGCCTATATCACAATTGATTCTTGAACTGATAAATTACTAGGTGACATGTAACTATAGAATCTGGGGAGACAGTGAAGTCAGGCTCTTCATCAGAGAACACGTTCTAAGGCAGGGTCCTCAGTCTACTCTGATTTTTAAGTAATTATTTTTTTAAAAAAGTCTAAATAACCAATAATTCTATTGTTCTAATTGCTAATATACAGAAAATTTTCATTATAATCAATGGGGGACATGGTAAGATATCAATAAGGATTATCAAATGTAAAGTATTAATTTAGGTAAAGTATAAAAATGAATTATAATAGAAATACAAAAATAGTCTATGAGTAATTTTATCTAAAATACTGGAGAATTAAGGTAAATGAAATGCTTTCATACTTTTAAAAGGATTTCCTTCCCAAAATGTGAACTACAAGATTTAAATGGGAGTTATAGTGGTAAAGGGTCAGTGAATTGTGTAACTTAGGCACAAAAACTTCCTAGGCCTAAACTTTACAGTTCTATGTGGTTAAACATAGCTGAGCATTCAATTCAGTTGCACAAAGTAAACTACTACATGTGTAGCATTGTGGTGAGCCCTATGGAAGATACATACAAGTCATACCAGATGACACTTGCTCTAAAAGCACTTACCATTGTCTTGGGGTAATAATAAATTCTATTCATATTAAAGAACAATATATGACAGAATACAACTGTATATTTAATGTGTAAAGAAAATAGAAGGGGTGAAAGAAGAAGAAAGATAAAAATGAGGCCAAACTAACATAGAGATATGTATATAAAACGAAGGCTATTTTAAAAATTATTGTTTTCCTTAAATCTTATAAAGCTCTTTCAAAAACAAGTCTTTGAACAATTATTCAAGGAAGGCCCATGAAACATGTTACATATCTATTAAGTTCCAGAAAATGGGCAAGAAAGTATGAATGGAAAGATGAAAAGACATGGTCCTTTCTAACGGAAAGTAATATAATTAGAATAGAAAATGATTAATTTTATAATAGTGTTTCCAAATTCAGAGACACCTAACTGCTTGTCCTACTCTCTAACAAAAATAAATCAACACATATACTCAGGTTTCCATAAAAAAAGTTATACTGATTTTCTCCAGGATTTAGTTTTCATCTTTATCCAATTATCTCCTTGAATTCAAAACTATTAATAATTATATTTTACCAACATTATCTATGTCCATAAGACCAAGAAGTAAAAAGCATGGCAATAAATTATAGAAAGTCTCATTTTATATTTAATATAATTACATCTATTAATAACTTGACAGAAGTGGGTATAGGTAGTAAGGAGTTTTATCCTATGTAAAATGAATCAGCTGCATCTCTTCCTATCTTACTAATAGGAAGCTTATTTCCAGAGGAAAGACAAAATGTCATTATACTCTATGAAGCCCACAACTATGTTCAGTTAATAGCACCACATTTTAAAAAAATAGTGAGATAAAGTATTTGGAAGTCATGTTTTAAGAGATTAAAAATGGAAAGAAGTGGAAATAATCTAATAAAAAAGGAAAATCCAGATATAGCATTAAAGTCATCAAGAACATCAAAAATATTAAAATCTTAAGATCTGTAAAAACATTGTACATCAGTGTTCTTTTTATGAAGCTTTTTAGTTGTGAAGCTTCAAGTATGGGAGACCAGGAAGACTTGGATATTTTGATGACTCTCTCACTTTTTTCTCTATGATCTATGAGAAGCCACAATACAAGAAAAGGGTCATGAAGTATGAAGGAAACTACAGGGCTTAGTCTGGATGAGAAGGTGTGGGCTGTTATACAGATATGGGTTGAACTACTGTTATGGCTCAATAAAGGTAACATATCTTATAACAATACTTGTTTGCCAAAAAAAGGTTATTTACCCTAAAGTATGATCCAGTAACTTTGATTACCTAAGAAGTTAGAAGACCAATTTTTGGTTTCTAATTTTTATTGTATCTCATTCTTGGAAATGTAATTTCTGTGAAGTCAAGTCAAATGTAATACTTTTTCACCCTAGCAGAAGTAATTATGCCATCCTTCACTATACCACAGTGAAGTGAATACCTACATGCATATACATATATATATATTTGTATGTGTATGTGTGCGTATAGTTTAGTTATTGTATAGTCACTTCTCATATGTTGATCCTTTCTTGATAGATTGTGAGCTATCAAGGACAAGAAACTGTCTATCCACTAGCTTATCCCTGTAATACAGTGGACAGTGAAGAGTGACTTATTACATAAATGTATGAATCTGGTGGCTTAGTGATTTGTATTAAATCTGCTCGCTTATGGCCTGTCTCTACTTTGTTAAGTGGTCTTCTAATAAATAGACAGTACAGTATAATGGTTTAATAGTACAAGTTTTAAAGCCAGACTGCCTTGGTTTAGATTCTGGCTTTGCCACTGACAGTTCTCTGCGACTAGAGCAAGTTACCGAATTTCTTTTTGTTTTAGTTTCTTCATTCATAAAAATATAGATAGTAATAGTAATCTATGTGATAAGTTTATAATGAAGATTACATAATACCCGTAAAGTGTTAAGAACACTGACCAGCACATGGTATGTAGTCAGTAAATAGCAGCTATTGTTTATTTACTTATTCACATTGGATGTCAGCATCTTCAGTGTGTAGGAGAAATAAGATTGTATATTCTTTCCCAATGATGTATGGGCTAGCTACCTGAATGTCTAACAAGTTATCTGTGAAGGTCTTTAGGAAGAGCCATATTGATATATGTTCTAATGTGTGCAAATACATGCACACACAATGTACATCTATCTCTATGCCTATCTATATTGATATGTGTACATACATATATGTCTCTATTCCTCTATCTATTCATCCATCTACCCATCCTTATAAGCCATATTCTTTCATATAGAAAGTAGCATATAAGGTGAGTATGAGGTTGCAAAATGATCTCCTAAAAGAGGGCTGGAATTTCTGATGGGTTCACACACTTCACACTCCTTGAAAGTTCAATTAAAAGCTATCAAAAATTTAGAATTTGGGGATTATGGTTTGTTGGTCTGGTATTTATTTCTGTGGACTCATTTGGTATTTATTGTTATTCCAGTGATGAGAAATGCATTCACTGGGGTTCTAGGAAGTAATGGATAAAAAGATTCAGTGATAGGAGCCAGGCTCTTAGTTAAGGCAGGACACAGTTCTTGAAACATAATATTTAGAATATTTCTGGCGGGAGATGGTAGGATTTTTAAATTGGTCCACTGACCTAGGTTAAGAAAGAAATAGATCCAATTATAATAGTCAAACATTTTTTACTCCTGGCTCTAGAATACATACATGAAGCATAAAGAATCATAGGCAATGTGCTCCCTTTAAAAGTAGAGTAGTAATCTTAATTAAGAGTGGCATGAAATATGAAATATTTATCCCTTACACAATGAGCTCAAAAAGAGTGACACTCAAGAAAAAAAATGGAGATACTTTACAAAGAAACACTATTTTGAGTATTTTAAATTAACTATGATATACAAAATAGGACACTTCTGGTACAATTTTGTTGTGCTTTGGTTGATATTTTGCTTTATTTATTCATTTTTTTTTTTAAGCCAGAGAAAACACAGGTCTAGGTTAATCAGGATTTACTATAGCTTAATTTTCCAGCAAGCAAATAAAAATATCAGGGATTTGAAGTTCAAGGAATCCTCAGATGTCATATTCCTATCAAAGAACCACATGAAATATCCCATTTTGTTTATGGACTCCAGATAACAAAAACCAAATACATTACCCTTATATTACCACTCCTGCTTCCCACATTTATGGCAGGTTTTCCTTCCAAGTCCAGAATCTTTATTAACAAAATGACCTAGAGACAGCAACTACTTACCAATAGGCCTTAACTTAAATTACAGTCTCTTTGCTATCCCTGCTCTACAGTCTATGGTTATGGCTCAATCAACAAAGTAAATTATTGATTTTTTTCCCCCTTATATCTGAGTAAGAAGTGAGCCTGCCAGACCAACATTTATAATCCTTCCAGGTTCCAGGTACATAACATGTGTTCTCATAGTCTGGGGGGCCCTCGTATTCTTCCATATTTTAACAAAAATCATGTTAGTTTTGCTTAGAAAAGGTTTTCTATGTCTATAATAGTTTGTTTCCTTTTCAAACCTTTGTGTCTGTTCCACTGTTGGGAGCCTGAGGGCAGCTTTTTTGTGGCTTTAGTTTGCTCTGGGAATCAATCATTCAACAAATACTTGTTGATCACCTATCATATCTCAGGCAACAGAGAGAAGACTAAATAAGAAATCATGTCTATGCACCTAAAGGCTATAATTCTAGTGGGAGGAAAGAGATAATAAGCATTTAAAGACTAAACAAATAGAATAATACCAGGTACTGGTATGCATTATGAATAACATAAAATAAATTGAGGAGAGTAATGGTAAAGGAGATGAGGAAAGGGGGCTGCTTTAGTTGCGTTATGAAAGAAGGACCTTCAGCTATCTGATGGCAGAGGACAAGCTTTGTTTAAAAGGGCGAAAAAAGGGTGGCCAGTTAGCTCAGTTGGTTAGAGTGTGGTGCTGATAAAAGGATGAAAAAAAAATCCAGATTGGATAGTGTTGATTCAAGAATCACCCTTTCCCCAAAATATCTGCAGAAACTCTGAAACTCTTCTCTTATACCTCCAACCACAAATATTGCAAGAGGAATAGAAAAGTAAAAAGCTAAAATTGACAAGGTGATTGACCTGATACATCTTACTGGTGATGCAAAAATAACAACATTTTGAATGCTACTGACAAGTCAAAGGCTAAAATGTTTGAGCCTGAATGAGAAAGAGGCAGCCATGCAACAGGGAAAAATGTTCTATGCAAAAGGAATAGCAAGAGCTAAGTACCTGGTATGGAAATGAAATTGATATGTTCTCAGTACAGAAAGGACAGTATGTCTGGAACACTGTGAACAAGGGGAAGCTTGGAGAAAGATGAGGTTGAGTAGATAGGCAAAGCCCAATTGAGGCAGACAGAAAAATCAGAAGGCTTTGGCAGTAACATGATGGCTAGAGAGGATATTATTGACAGTAAATTTATAGCCGTAGGGATGGTGGGAAGCTAGATAAGGGTATATTTTGAAGCAGTCAAGAAGTATTAGTGAGGGAGAGCAATCAAGAATGACCTTGTTGATTTTGCTGGCCCAAGGAACTGGGTATCAATTACTGAGATAGAAAATAGAGGATGGTGGGGAGGAACACATATTTTGTTTTTCAGTATGTTAAGCAGCAATTTCATTTAATTAGACTAAACTTGAGTTAAGCTTAGAGAAAAGGTCAGAGCTGATGATATAAATTACAGAGCCATCAATGAAGAGATGGCCTCGGAAGCCATGGGATCATACTCTGAAAGACTGTAGACAGAGAAAAAAGCCAAAGCCAAAGGCCAAAGGCACTTCAAAACTAGAAGTCTGTTAGAGGAGGAAGATACCAAGAGGTTTAGTTAATGAGAAAAACCAGTGACTCTGAAGCCACAGACACCTAGAGAAAACACTGTAGCAAGAAGGAAAAAACAGCTATTTCAGTCCAATGGTGATGATGAAAACTCAACTGGAGTGGTTGAAGGAGCGGATGGAATGTGAAGAACTGGAGGGAGTGAATACGAACAACTTTGTCAAGGAGTTTTGTTATAAAAGGCAAGAGAAAATGAGGCCAACCTATAAAGGAATGTGGGGTCAAGAGAGGATTTTTAAAGTTGAGATCTTAAAGATGTTTGTTTTCTGATGAGGATGCTCCCATAGAGAAGGAGAGACTGATAATGCAGGAAAGGAAAAATTCTAAGAGCAAAGTCCCTAGAAAGGAAAACGAAAGTGGGATTCTGTACTTAAGCAGAGAGGTTTACTTTTAAAAAAAGAGATACTTCGTTATTGCTAAAGGGAAAACACAGTGGATGGGTACAGATACAAGTAGAATGATGGAGCTGATGGCAGAAATGTGAGACAGTTCATATTTTATTGCAACTCTTTTATCTGTGAACTAGAGATAGGTGGTGAGGTCATTAGCTAAGAGAGAAAAAGAAGGAAAGGAGTTAGGGATTTACAGAAAGTGAAGTATGAAAAAGTTGTCTAGAATGGGAATGGGAATTCACTGGCAGTAATAAAAGTACCTTTGAAATTAGTGATGACTTCCTTATAAGCTAAAATTACAATCCTTTCTTCCCTCCCCTCACCAACACTTCCTATGCCCCTTTTCTATTCTCCTTAGCACTCACTGGTAACTTAATATATATTTCACATTTTATTCATTGGCTGTCTCCCACTTGAATATATGCCCTATGAGCACAGTGAGTTTTATACTTGTTTTTCACTAATATACCCCCAGCACTCAGATCATGCCTCATACATAGTTGGTCCCCAGTAAATACCAGTTGACTAAATGAATTTTTGGAAATAAATTTAAAGTTAGTCCAGCCAGAATAATTACAATGTTTTCTATAATAATATTCAGCTGAAGATACAGAGCGAGTTAGTTGGTGTCAAAGCAATTTGGGGGTTTTGCCAGGCAATGTAAAAGAGGAAGAAAAGGAAAGGAAGTTATGGGTATTTACACAGTGCCTCATCATGGAATATAGCAGGGTAAAAAGATAAGACACAAAGGGGTAATAGTTAAAAAAAAATTAAAGTCACTGGACATGGACTAGAGGTTAGAGGTCCCCAAGGAGCTAAAGGGCAGTGAGGATCTAGGGATCTAGTAGGACAGGAAATGATGGTCATAGAGTACAATGCTTGAAACTGAAATTTTAGAGATCTAGGGTATGATCATGTGCTTGAAAGGCAAAGTAGAATAGAAGAAAAAATCATTAGAGTTATGGAAACCAAGGAACTGAGAGACCAGGATGTTGAATAGAATTCAGGTGTGGACACTAGTTAGTGAATTAATTCTAATGTTGATTCCTGGAACATTGGTACAGAGTATATGTGAAACATAGGACTTTGTGAGTTATTAAAAGTCATATATATATATATATTCTTCTGAATGGCATGGGAACCTCAGAGCCCCATCATAATGGCTCATTTATATGAGAAAACTGATGATCTAGCCAAGAATAAAATTGTCCTGTAACAATTTCTTGATAGAGAGATTTATGAATTTGGAGTTAGTTGAAAGGCTTAGTCAACCTAAAGCCAGAAGCTTTATTAATTATAAAATTTACTGCTGAAACGGTTATTTTTGAAGATTGAAGCAAATTCTGGCCAAAAATAGGAAGTTTCTAATTTAGCAATAGGAGGGTGGGCCAAAAAAAGAATAATTCCCATTCACTCCTTTGCTCCGGAATAGCAGATTCAGTGGGTGGAAACATGGTATAAGAAACAAAGGGAATAATTTTGCCATCTCTTTGAATTTGTTTCAAATATTCCTCTAGCTAGTAGGAATACCAGAAATCTGCACTACTGAGAAGCAAATGGGAGGTTAGGAAGTCACAGAGCCTTAAACAACAAGGTAGATTTCAAAGTTGACTGAGGAAAAGCTCTGTTTAAAAGGATGAAAAAAAAAAATCCAGATTGATAATGTTGATTCAAGAATCACCCTTTCCCCAAAATATCTGCAGAAACTCTGAAACTCTTCTCTTACACCTCCAACCACAAATAATGCAAGGGGAATAGAAAAGTAAAAAGCTGAAATTGACAAGGTGGTTGACCTGATATATTTTATTGGTGATGCAAAAATAACAATGTTTTGAATGCTGCTGACAAGTCAAAGGTCATTGATAACAAGAGAGAAGATTCTTTTTCTGGCAGGTGAAAAATAGAATTGAAGATGATTTTCTAAACAAAGAAAACCAACTAAGAGAAGGTTGCTTTGGCCTTTGAATCAATAATTAATTTTGCTGAATCAGCCATGTATACTGTCCAGAATGTTACATAGTTAAGCTCCTCTTCTCCTACTTTTCTGAGAAAGAAGCAAATGAAGCAATTGATGTAGGAGAAACAATATTGTTTTTTTAAAAAAGAAAGTTCTAAAATATTCCCTTAGAGTAGTACGAAATTTTTACAACATCACACAACAACATTATCCGTGTAATAGGGTAAGGAAGCTAAATTATACAACATAATAACGTGCATAATTACAAGCATTACCTGTTTAATGATGTAAAGAAATGATGTATTCATTCATGAACACTTACTGAAACTCCTACAAAATGCAAGCAACAAGAAAATACAAGATTTAAGAAGCACAGACTTTCCCATCACAGAAAATAAAACCTAATTTAGGAAAGGATGTATTTACATATTACAGTACAGGGTGGAGTAACCAGAGGGGTATTTCAATTTTTAGCTAAGCACCTAATGCTATGAGGTAGAGGTAACAATAATCATCATCATTATTTTAACTACAATTTGCTGAATGTGTACTATGTGCAAAACTCTTGGCTAAATCCTTTACAGGTATAATCTCTGTCAAATCTCAGAAAATGCCTATGAAGATAGGTACCACTGTTATCCTCATTTTCAGATACAAAAGCTCAAATTTGGAAAGATCAAATAAATTACCTAAGGTTTCTTCATATTACCCTTAGGTAAGTTAGGGAGTCAGCCTAACTCCATGCTTAATTCTTGACTACGACCTCATAGTGTTTCATTTATCTAGTCAAATAATAAATATTATAAGATTTCTGGGGAATACTCGCTCCTTTTCTGGGAAATGGCTTCACAGATGGTGAGTTTAATAGAGTGTAACTGACAAATGGAAAAGAGAAAAAAACAGAAAGGATGGAAATGGAACAATCTGAAAAAAAATTATCAAAATATTATTTGTGTTTAAGATTAGTTTAGAGGTATTGCAGTACTTTTGTGGGAAAGTAGAGAAATATGCTGGAAAGATGAGTTACTTAACATTGCTACTTAACCTGAGGGGTTTTTTTACCTCATAATAAAATGGGAGAAATAAAAACACCTATCACAGAAGTTTATTACAAATATTAACTAAAAAAATTGTGAAACATTATTAAAAAGTAAACTTCCATTCTGTGGAAAATAAAAGCAGCAAAGTAAATACTGATTTTTTCCAATATTTGTTATCTACCCACAGAATGCCAAAATAAAGATTAATGCCCATCCCCCCAAAAAGGAAAGGAAAAAAAACCCCACAGTTTGGAATATGTGATTTAAAATGTGCATAAATGTTATATTTTTATTTACAAGGCTATTGCAATGACCTAAAAATGAGAGGGGGAGAATCTTCCACTTCAAGCAAAACGGACAAACAAAGGAGTTACCGTCCCTCCTGAATCAACTAAAAAATTAGACAAAATATATGAAAACAAGGGATTTCAGATACTAGATGATAAGCAGGGCAGGATGGTGATCCCTGATAGAGGGTAAACCAATGAGGTAAGTCATAAAATTACCCCAATGTTTCCTTGCTGGAATGTTTCTAGGCAGAAGTGCAAGCAGAGGAACCTCAAATGGAGCTTGGTGGCCTTCCTGAGGTGACTATGGAAGTGGAAGTCCAGGGAGGCCAAGAGGCCTCCTTGTTCACAGGGCAGAATACTAGATAGGTCCCCTTTGTAAAGGGGACCATATCATAAATGGCTTTCTACTTTTGAATTTCATCCACTGAGAAACCACTGAATGTTTTTAAAGCAGTAAATGATAAGATATGTAGAATAAACCAATAGTGTTCTTTTTCAAATAATCTTATTGCTATCTTCAACTAAATACCAATAAACAAGAATTTGACAGCACCACTGACAAATTCAAAAATACTAATTTGACAAGTTAAAATTTTTACTCTATTTTACCTTATTTTAAACACCAATTGTTGGTTAAAATGCTCAATAGCTTTCCTTTGATTATTTTTCTGTTTGATTCTAAACCCTTGGATGACTTGTTAGTAAATGATTTAAAAATAAAAAGTGACATAAAAGCCTTTAAAGTCTTATTAATTGTTAACTCACTTTGCCTTTAAGCCACCTGATGTACCTCTAAAAGTTGATTATGGAACAAAGACATCAGCAACCCAATAAGGAGAAAATGAGTTTTTAGTTCTGGATTTGTAGTATGGTACTTTCTTTCCCCCAGGAAGCTCTGTTCAAACTACTCTGTTCCATACTACTAATCAACATTAAATGTTCTTAGGTTTTAGACTTATATAAAGCTTGATTTTGAGGTCAAATTATAAAAGATTCTAATTGACTGACACTTACAACATGAAAGTATGAACTCATTTCATACACCAGTGAAAGGTGTACATAAATACAGATATTTTGGGGGAAAGATTTCCTTTCTTGAACAAATTAATGTTCTAAGAAATTAAGAAAATCAGTCACAAAACAAAATTAAAACTATGTAATTATAAATTATATAATTGTGGCACTATCTACCATAATTTAAAATACGTAAAACTTTTTAATTCATATATTCCATTTTTAATAACTTTTCCTCCTGAGAAATTACAGGAATGTGCAGTTATTTGTGTGAATATGTCCACCATGATATATCTTAATATTCAATTATTAATGAGATACTTTACATTCTATTTTTATACTATTTGAAAATCATTGTGTATATTTGTAACACTTGTCAATTCAAACACCACATTTCATCAGAAATACTTCATACAGTATTTAGAAATATAATAGTACAGTATTCTATTATACTGTATACTAGTATTCTAGTATATATTAATATAGTATTTAGAAACCCTAAGTATAGCATTTAGATTTCATAAAATTTATACAGTTGAAAGAGCAAATTCACATGCTTAAGTTGTTCCAAAAATACTTACGTTTTCCAATAACTGAATCAAGTATTAGTTTTTATATTTAAATTAATTAAAAATTAAAATTCAGATCCTCAGTCATGAGCCACATGTCAATCACTCAATTAGCTGCCGCACGTGGCCAGTGGCTACTATACTGGACAGTGCAGTTCTCAAAGATGATAATCCTTGCTCACAGGCATTGCCCATGTATCACTAATATATCTTAGTTGGAAATGTGAACTTGAAGTATTACTTGGTGTCTCATACCAATACCATAAGATCCCCAGTCAGTTTTCTCTGGTTTGCATGGTAATAGCAATATAGGTACTACAGTGGCGATTCTATTGATCATGTCTTTTGTCCTATAATAGGGTGACACTTACATAGCACTTATTACTTGCTAGGCATGTTTCTAATCATTTAACATTTATTAGCTTAGTTAATCCTCCTAACAATGTTATACAGTAAAAAACCTGTTGGCATACTCTTGGTGTCTCAGTAATTTTTTTACAACATCCACAAGCCAAAATAAATATCTAAGAGTTTCATTTATTAAGTAGTTAGGGCCAAACAACTTAATAAGTATTTATGTCTTAACAATTTAGAGTAGTCATCTGAAATATGTACTAAATGAAAGAATAAATAGTATTATTTGACATAATACATGTACATTTTTTCAGGGTTATATGATATTTCAGTACATTCATACAATGTGTAAAGATCAAACTGGGGCAACCGGGATATCTCTCACCTTAAATATTTATCTTTTATGCTAGGAACATTCAATTATTCTCTTCTAGCTACTTTGAAATGTATAATAGATTTTTGTTAACTATATAGTCAATTTACTGATCTATTAAACACCAGGATTTTTTTATTTTTTAATTCTTTTTTTTTAGCAACAGGGGCTCACTCTGTCACTCAGGCTGGAGTCTAGTGGCACAATTATAGTTCACTATAGCCTCCAACTCCTGGGTTCAAGCAATCCTCCTGCCTCAGCCTCCCAAGTAGCTGGAACTACAGGCAGGAACCACCATGCCCACCTAGGTGTTATTTCTTCTATCTAACTTTATATTTGTACCCATTAATCAACCTCTCTTTAATCCCCCTCCTAAGAAATAATATTTTTATTTCATTCTTAATCACAATTATTTACAAAAGGTATATGTATTCCCATTATACATTACACAACTTTTCAAATCTTAGCATCAGGTTGAGCACTATTACACTTATTTACTGTTCTACATTGATTTTCATGTGGTACTCATTTTGTTATTCATAACCACTGAAAATCAAGTTTTGCAAAGATATGACACCACTGAAGGAAATGATACATGATCTAATGTTTAAACTATGAGCTATCTTGAACTAGTAGACTGGCTGTGTACAACAGGTTTTGGGTATCACTATATTTGCTTTGAAAATTTAAAATATCCGTGCATGGCCACATGAGTTTTCTTAGCCTTCTTGATGCATAGTTTTCAAAGTGTGGACATAGATAACTATTCTCACTATTTTATAAATGGGGAAACAGACAGATTATTTTTGCTCAAAGTTGTGCAGTGAGTAAGGGTAGAGTGGGGTGTTGAATACAAGTTGTGTGGCTATATCATCTGTGATTTTTAACTATTTTACATTTCTGATTTCCAAAGGATACAGACCAAAGTGTGAGAAGCCACATCAATTAAGAAGGTGTTTCATTCCCTGTCCAGCTGAACATCATCAGTTCAGGTCCTAGACCTACTTGCTTTCAGATCTATCTTCTGCCCCTCTGCTCTTCTTTGTATTTCAGGGGGGCTAAACCCTGAAAGCTGCACTAAGATTTTATCAGGGTGAACCAACAGAAAATATTGACAAAAGATCAGAAGGAAGGAAAAGGAGAGAAATCAGGGTATTTCTCTCAGTTTCTTCTCTATGAAGAAGAAATGGGTACAAATACACAATTAGATAGAAGAGATAAGACTTCAACTAGTACTACCTCCTCCCTTCATCCCTCTAGATCAAGACTGGTAGTGGCTTCTGGCTGGTTAGCTTCCCTACTTGGCCTCTCAGCTATTCAATCACTGTATACAAATCAGCTCACTGAGAGAGTACCCCTTTACCCCAGAATCCTCCTGACACTTGCTAATACCCTTCCCAATAAGTATTAATATAAGGTTTAGATGATAGATGCAGTAGTTCTCAAATCTGGATATATGTCAAAATAACCTAGAGGAATTTTTAGAAATGCATATTCTTGGGCCATACTAAAACCAAACTGAATTGGAAAATTAAGAGTTAAAGCTAGCAATTTATATTGAGCTGGGGTCTGGGAGCAAAGAACAAAATTTTTTTAAATGCCCCCAATAATCTTATATAGCAAAAATTGGAGCTACTTAAACCTCACAGTATACACAAAATGACTGTTAAATTTACTCTTACACAAATGATGTTGAAATTTAGGTACGTAATTAAAAAATCAGGACATGAAAAAAATTAAAATAAATGATTACGATTAAAGACTAACAATAAAATGCGTAGTCTTGTATACACTCACCAAAGAAATAGAAAATGACCTTACTCTCTGCAATGTGATTTCCTTGCCTAACATCAAGATGTAAACAAGATCCTGAATTCTGTACTAATTATTCCTTTGCTTTTCTTTCTAGGTTTTGTTCTTTTTCACAATCTATGAATACATTCCTAAATAACATTATTTAGTTGCCTATGTTTGAATTTTTAAAAAAAATATGTTTTGCACTAGCTGTCCCAGCCCTTTCCAGCCATTTGACCCCATTCAGCTAAGGCAACAGTCATTATGAAGCAGAGATGAAATACCCGCTATGGCATCCTGCCTAAATTTCTGACCTACAAAATCATTAATATAAAATGGTGATTGTTTTATACTACTGTTTTGTGGTAGCTTATTATGTGGTCATAGATAACCAAAACAGTATTTTACTGAAGTTATTATTTGTTCTTTGAATATGATGTTTTCCTAAGGAATACTGATGAGGGAACAAGCTTTTCTGAAATATATGTATTGAATGAAATTAGGATATGCATAGTTAAGATGAGTTTGCAATAGTCGGTAAAATTTAAGATTTGTCCCTTATTTTATATAGTGCTATGATAACCCACTTGGAAATCACTGAATGCTAGTCTTAATTTGAATTAAGCCTTAATGCTAATACCTTTGCTTATGTGTTCGAATGTTGTAACACTGGAAAAAGGAAGAAAAATAAAATAAAAGGTTTTCTCTCAAGAAAAGTAGCTGAAATGCCAATAGTTATGATATATGCCATTTTATTAATCAGGTAAGAAAATAAAAGGGCTTTCAACCACAGAAATCCAGGGAGGAAAAACATCTGTTTATTTTTTATTTATTTATTTATTTTTGAGACAGAGTCTCACTCTGTTGCCCCGGCTACAGTGAGTGCCGTGGCGTCAGCTTAGCTCACAGCAACCTCAAACTCCTGGGCTCAAGCAATCCTCCTGCCTCAGCCTCCCAAGTAGCTGGGACTACAGGCATGCACCACCAAGCTGGGCTGATTTTTTTTTTTCTCTATATATCTTTAGTTGGCCAATTAATTTATTTCTTTCTATTTATAGTAGAGACGGGGGTCTCGCTCTTGCTCAGGCTGGTTTTGAACTCCTGACCTTGAGCGATCCGCCCGCCTCGGCCTCCCAGAGTGCTAGGATTACAGGCGTGAGCCACCGCACCCTGCCCTGTTTATTTTTTAGTATTCTTTCCATTTGACTACTTTATACCAAGTACCACACTGCATAAACTTCTATTGCTAAGAAAGAAAAGGAATCATGAGACTAATTCCAATCCTGCTAATATTTCCACAGCTAACTGAATATACTCTGGTTGGAACAGTTCTGCCAGGAGATTGCTAAACCAATGATAGTACCAAAGTTCCATATATTTGAAGAGCTCCTCTTCGGCATTTGTCTTCAAAATCATCTTAAAGTTCCTGTAGAATGACAGCTTTAAAACGTTATTTTTACTCCCATGCTATTTTTTCTTATCCTCCAATTATGTAGCAGAATTATATTTTTTTTTCTTCAATAAGGTCTCTCATTATTAAGGAAATAATAAAAAATACACAGGGCAATGAAGTTCAATCCATTTTATCATCCTTCAAAAGAACAAGCACTCAACAATAGACACCTATGATATCAAAAGTATTAAAGCAATATGATGTCTGGATAACAGTGCAAGAAATTTAGTCTCTGCTACTAAACAATTCTTGCAGAAGTTTGTGCTAGATCTGTGGGATTTAATTTTTTGCCAGCTTAGCATACCCTTTCCCCCTACTATAGTCTCAAAAAAACTCCTCCAGGGTTCATAAAGAACACCTTGAAAAATCATTAGTTAGATCAGCACTCTAAGGTCCTTTTTCCTAATTCTTCAAACTGTTATTATCATTTAAAATTAAAATAGATACAGAAATCCAAGAAAGAAAAAACTAGAGTTTTATCTATAAAAACAAAGGAAAGACATTGATTAAAGTGAAAAGCAATAATAATAAACTCAGAATAAAGGAAACTAACATATGACTTTATAATCTGATAAAATCTTTTTTTAGAAAAATGAGCATTTTTATATTCTAGGAATGATGCTTTCTAAAGGATCATTGACTAAAGTTTACTATTTGGCACTTGTCTTATAGCCAACTTTCTCTCTTTCAATAATTTTTGCATACTAACAGTACATTTGGGCTATTCTAATTTAATTCAAGAAACAAACTTTGAGCACTGAGAATACAGAGGTGAATAAGACATCATTTCTGTCTTTGAGAAGCTCATACTTCACAGAGTAGAGACAGTACAAAGCATGTGAGGAAATCAGTAACTTAAGTACAATAACAGAAGAATTTTAACATGAATACTTAGTAACAATTGACAAATAAGGGTATGCTAACAACATGCAATCGTATCTATAGCTCTTCTATACAAATACCAAATACCTGGTCTGACAATCTCAAAATTTTAGTCAAGATTATACTCTTAAAACAGAGACTTTTATTAATATTTTTAATTAAGGCCCCTGTTTCTAGCTTCCCTGCTTCTGCCTTGAGAGTATATTCAACACAGCAGGCACTGTAATGCTTTTAAAACATGTCAGACAATGTCACTCATTGCTCTGCTCAAAACTCTGCAATCACTTCCCATTTCACATAGAATAAAAGCCAAAGTTCTTTCAATGGCCTCCAAAACTCTTGCATGATATGTCATCAGAGCACTACCACTCCCCTCCCACCCATCAGCTTTCTGACATCACCTCCTACTCTTACTAATCATACTTGCTCATTATGTACCCCCCACATGGGCATCCTTGCTTTCCCTTCAACACACCAGACATCACTTTCATGCCTTACCCTGCCCTAGTTTTTCCTTTGCCTGAGGGTCATCTTCTCAGATCCATCTAATGCTGTTTACCTCTTCTAAGTCTTTGCTAAAATGTCCTACTCTTAATAAGACCCTATTTATCCTATTGAAAACTATAACTAGCTTTGTCTACAATCCCCACATTCCCAATCCCTTCTGGTTTGCTTTGATTGTTTTTCATAGCATGTATCACCTTCTCATATACTAGACAATTTACTTATGATGCTTATTATAAGTTCTGCCCTGCAAGGAGTAAATCCCATGGGGGCAGGACTTTCTGTCTGATTTGGCCACTGATTTATCTCAAGCACTGAGAAAAGTTGCCTGGTATATTGTAGGTGTTCAGTAAATATAGGTTGAATAAATGAATAAATGGTACTTTTTCTAGACTAAAACAGAATTTCAAGAAATTGTTTCCTGAGTATTTCACTATTTTGAGAAATATGATATACAAACTCTTTAAAAAGACATATTTCATTTTCTGGCAATCAAATCTTGTTAAATAAGTCTATATGGCTTTTTTTTTTTTTTTGTAAGTTTGGAGTATGTCAGCTGACTAGCAGAGTTCTCCATTATCCAATTTTCCATCCAGATTTCTTTTCACCGTATTTCTCTAACTATTTCAAAAACTTTGCTATCCCCTAATCTTTTCCTCTATCATCTGTGTTTCTAATCGTTTTACATTCTTTAATGCCTGATAAGAAACTGGTTAAGGAGGATTGAGTCAAGTTAAATGTTGGGAAACCTAGGACAATTTAAAACATATGTCAATACAACAATGCCGATCAATCATTTAATAGGGGGTGTACTGTAGCAGAACAAGCACTAAATTCTTAGGCATAAATTTAAGGTTTTAATCCCAGCAGAACAAGCTATTTGCTATGACTATGGATCTCCGTGTCTTCACCTCAAAAACTGCTATAGAAATACTAATCCTATATTTTTATACAATCAGTTATGATCAAGTAAATGAATGTGAACGCACATTGGAGACTGTTGAGTTTTGATAAAAATTTGAGCTATTATTCTTACATCTATAATGTCATAGTCTAATTAATATCAAAGACATCTATATTAAAACTTTTGATTATTCAGAAATCTTTGTAGAGTATATAATTTCATGTTATCTAAAAGAAAGCACACTTTTCTCATTTAACAAATGTTTATGGACAAAGCATAGGTTACCTTCATATAATATTTAAAAGCTGTTGAATGAACGTGTAAATGTATGAGTTTATTTAGTTTTACTGAAATTTAATTGAAGCCTGTGAAAAGTCAAGTATTCCCAAGCTGCTTTATTTAAAGAGTACTTTTGATTATATCATTTATAATGCAACGGATCCTAAGCATTTCTTCTATTTTATTTGCTGTGTTGGTTCAATGATTCCTTTATTCTTTCAACAAATATTTATTGGCACGCTATTACATGCCAGGTACTATTATAGGTATTAGATCTCTATAAGTAAGGAAAAAAGTTCCTGACTTCACGGTACTTATATTCTACTTGTGGTAATAGATAATAAACTAGTAATCATTATTTATAATAATTATATACTATGTCAAAAGGCAATAAATGCTGTGGAGAAAATATAAAGCTAGAATAAGGATTTACAAAATACTGGGGTTGAGGTAAGAGTTTGCTACTTTTTATAAAAAAGTCTGACAGAAGATATTTAAACAGAGGTACGAAGGAAATGAAGGAATGGCCCACAGAGCTTCTTGGAAGAGGAAATGGCTTGGAGGTACAAGCATGCTTAAAATATTCAAAGAATAGCAAGGAGGCCAGGAGGCTGGTAAGGCTAGAATGGAGTAAAAAAGCAGAGGTGCATACAGCAGAGGAGTGATGTGATCTAATTTGCTTTTAAAAAGAATATCTTGTCCTGGTGCTAAGAATAGCCTATAAAGGTATTTTAATGGCAGATCAGGGAGACAAGTTAGAATGCAAAAATCCAGGGAGGAGATAATGGCCTGGTCCAGAGTGGAATAGCTAAGGTGATATGTAGGGTTTATATACAGATTTCATGTATATTTTGAAGGTATTAGTAGAATTCATGGGATTTCTAGACAAAATTGTACTTGCATATGAAAAAGACAAAAGTACTCATTTTTTGAATTGAAAAAAATTATCTTATGTTGCCTGAGGAAGTAGAAAAATAGAATTGCCCTTAACAAATATGTTGGACTCAGGAAAAAGCAAGTTTTAAGGAAAAGATCAAGAGTTTTGTCTAGACATGTTAGATCTGAGATTTCTATCAGACAGCTAAGGGGAAATGTTAACTAAGCAGTTGGGTGTGTAAGGTTGGGGACAAAAATATGGGAGTTATCAATGTGTAGATAGTTTTTAAAGTCCCGAGACTTGATAACATTATTGAGGGAATGAGTGTAAACAGAAAAGAGAACTGTAGAATCAGCTCTAGAGAAGAACAAATATTAGGGGGAAAGGAGAAAGAACTTGTAAAGGAATTTGAGAAGGAAGAGGCCAGTGAGGAAGAAAAACCAAAGAATATAAATAAAATAGTCTGAAGAAGGAGAAGTAGTCAACTATGGTTTAAGTAAGATGAAAAATAAAAACTGACCATTGAATTTGGCATTGTGGATATCACTGGAGTCTTTGACAAAAGGAATTTTGGTAAAGTTGACAGGTGGGGTAGTTGAAAACCTTACCTGGGTAAGTCTAAGAAAAAATGGAAAAAGAAGAATTCAAAATAGTAAGTATAGGCAAATGATGGAATAACTACAAAGGAGAAGTATTCTTGAACACTCATGTATTTGTACTTGGATGTTAATTGGGTAACTAACTCCAAATTAATATCAGCAGAAGAAACAACTGCTATTGTGACAAAAATTAACATTTATTTCAATAATGAAATATTATTTTCTAACTTATACCTCACTCGCCACAAGTAAGATGAGGTGACTGAGGCATAGAGTAACTTGCCCAAAGTCAGACAAAGAGGGAAAACTGAAAGTACTCTTGTATTACAAAGAGATTTTTATCCCTTAAGTTAAAAAAAAAAAGAATTAGCCACAGACTATACATGAGTATTTGGATGCCACATAAGGGGGGAAAAAGGAGCTCATGGTGTAGACAGAAAAAGAAATTTAATACTGAAATGTGATGAATTATATGAAGAAAATTATTTTAAACATACCTTTTCCAATTCTGTGTCTTATAAATATTTTCATTACTTCCAAAGAATCTTACTAATATTACTATTCAAAGTTTAAGTCTTCATGAAATATTACTATCTATGTCACTTAAACTATAAATACTTTGTATCCTAAAAATTGGGTACTAAGGACAACTGTGACTTATACTGTATATTCCATTTTGGCATTTGCATTCACTGAATTAGAGAATATAAATATACATTTTAAGCCACTCAAAACCATATTCATGAAATTAAATTTGATTCCTTAAAGTGATAAATTTAGATTTTTGTTGAGGGTATAATAAGAAATAAAGATTAATTTTGGTTTCCACTTCAATTCCTGGCATACAGGTAGATAACTTTTTGAAATACTAAACTGAGATTAACTCTTATTCTATTTTCCTCCTTGATGTGTATGTTGCCACATTAATAAGGGAAAAAAATGGGTCAAGCCCTGCTAGATATTCAGAGTGTGGGTGGAAATCCTTTGACAAGCTTTCTGGGGATATCTCTGACATGGGAATTGCTGTTTAGATTCCAGGAGCAAAACACAAAATTCTGTCATAGCAGTATCTCTTACAAATAAACCCTTTCATTCCCACTAAAAAGAAGGTTAGAAAGGTGCCTAAAACCTAGCAATTAACCAATATCATTGCAAAGTTTGAGTGCAGAAAATCCTATGCTGAACCTACACATTGCACACAATATGTTCCTTTAAATATACTTGCTGGTATGAACAATAATGAACAATAATGCACCAAAGTATACAATAAGTAAGGGTGCTAATGTAAAGAATACTTTCTAAATTATTCTGAGTCCTGATACTTTTGATTATTACATGGTAATTTAATGTTATACAGTACTGACTTTTCTCTCAAATAAATAATTTTATCTATGTAAGTTTGACATGTTAAATATGACTTTTTCAGATTCAGTGAAAAGAAAACAGGAGGATGCTGAATACATTCATGTGCCAGGAAGTTGGTGCACCCCAACTCCACAAGCACAGTGGTTCCTGGATTCAGGACCTTTACGAAACTCAACCTATGTATCTCTTTATCTGACTGTTCATCTATATCCTATAAAATATCCTTTGTGATAAATTAGTAATAATGTGACAACAAAGAAAAATAAGGTAAAAATTTTTCTGTGGCTGATAAGTGGCAGAGTTAGGTTTAAAACCCAGTTACCATAAAGTTTTTTCTAAGCACATTTTTCAACAAGTAGATTAGAAGCTTATCAAGAAGGATTGTGTTTTTTTATTTTACCATCAACCACACCTCCTAACATAGTACCATGAAACAGAAACTCCATTTCAAGGTTGACTTCTGGAAGATCTGAAAGAAATAGCTTTTAAAATCACAGACAGGACCAGGCTGCCACATGCCTATGTGACAGCTGCAAGCAAACAGGGAGATGCAGAAGAACAGTAGCATTAAAGACACACAGTGCATCCGCCTCTCTATTGCCTGGTCAATCTTCCAGAGTAGGACTCAAGCATGCCATCTAAGGACCTCATCCTCTCTTTAATGAGCAGCACAGGTCCCAGCAGAGGAGAAAAGGTATATCAAAAGCTATTGGTTTTGACCTGAAAGAAGAGATTCCAGATGAGAAGGAACCAGCATAAGAACCCTGACAACATGGAAAAACAGGCTGTTTTGACACACTAGCTCTCCAGCAATGGACTCCAACCGAAAGAAAATTGTTGAAATGTCAGGTATGGAATTCAGATTATGGATAGCAAGTGAGGTCAAGGGGATTGATGAGAAAGTTAAAAACCAATAGAAACCAGAAAATATCATTCAGGACATGAATTAAAAATTCACTAAAGAGAAAGATAATATAACCAAAAATATAGCAGAATTTCTGGAAATGAAAAAGTCATTTAGGAAATATCAAAATATAGTGAAAAGTTTTCACAACAGACTAGACCAAGCAGAAGAATTTCAGAGCTTGAGAAGAGGCTTTTGAATTAACTCAATAAGTCAAAAATGAAGAAACAAAATTGAGATGAACAATCTCTCTGAGAAATACGGGATTACGTAAAATGAACAAATATAAGAATCATAGGTATCCCGGAGGGAGAAGGAAAAAAGCAAAAAGCATAAAAACCTGTTTAAGGGAATATTGGAGAAAAATTTCCCTGGTATTGCTAGATATTTAGACATACAGATATAGGGTCACCTTGTATCTGGTGATACCTTGAACACCTAGAAGATTCAAGGCAAATAGTCATCAGTCTGGCCAAAGTCAAAGTGAAGGAAAAAATTCTCTGAGCTGCAAGTTGAAAGCATTGAGTAACTTACAAAGGAAAACTCATCAGACTAACAACAGACTTCTCAGCAGAAACCTAACAAGACAGAAGAAATTGGGGTCCTATTTTTAGTCTCTTGTCAACAAAATAACTGCCAGCCAAGAATTTTGCATCTAGTAAAAAAAAACTAAGTTTCTTGACTGAAGGAGAAATAAATTATTTTCCAGACCAAGCAAATACCCAGAGAATTTGTCACCACTAGACCTGACCTATAAGAAATGCTTAAAAGTACTCTTTACATGGAACAGAACAATCAATTCCCACCAGTATAAAAACACTAGAAAATTAAAACTCACAGCTCTTACAAAACAGTAACACAATGGAGAAAACAAAGCAACTATGTAACAATCAACATGAAGACCAGCACAACATCTCACAAATCAATACTAATACTGAATGTAAAAGGTCTGAATACCCCACTCAAAAGATATAGATTGGCTGAATGGATTAAAAACAACACAACCTAAATATACGCTGTCTTCAAGAAAACCACTTACTCACAAAGATTCTCATATACTCAGGGTAAGGAAGTGGGAAAAAATATTCTACATAAATGAAAACCAAAAGTGAGCAGAAGTAGCTATTCTCATATCAGATAAAATAGACTTTAAATCAACAATTATAAAAAAAAAAGACAAAGATAGTCATTATATAATGAAAAAAGAATCAATTCAAAAAGCAGACAAAACAATACTAAATATATATGCACCTAACACAGGAGCTCCCAGATTCAAAAACCAAATTATACTAGATCTAAGAAGAGAAATAAACAACAACATCATAATAGCCAGGGACTTCTATATTTCACTGATAGAACTAGACAGATCATTGAGGCAGAAAAATCAACAAAAAAATCACTAGACTTAAATAGTACTCTAGAACAAATGGACCTAACAGACATGTGCAGAACACTCTACCCCAAAACTGGAGAATATACACTCTTTTCATCAGCATATGGGAGATATTACAAGATAGATCATATGTTAGGCCACAAAACAAGCCTAAGCAAATTTATAAATATTGAAATCACACCATGTATTTTCTCAGACCACAGTGGAATAAAACCAGAAATCAATTCCAAGAGGAACTCACAAAACTACAAACATATATAGAAATTAAACAATTTTCTGCTGAATGATACTTGGATCAATGATCAAATCAAGATGGAAATTGCAAAAATTTTTCAAACTGAAGAACAAAGGTAACTCAAGCTTCCAAAATTTCTGGGATACAGTAAAAGCAGTGCAAAGAGGAATGTTCACAAACTTATATGCCTACATCAAAAAGACAGAAAGATCACAAATTAACAACCTAATGTCATACCCCAAAGAACTAGAAAAAAAAGAACCCAACTCAAAACTAGCAGAAGAAAACAAATGACAAAGATATGAGCAAAACTAAACAAAATGGAATCCAACCAAACAAACAAACAAAAAAAAACCACAAAGGATCACTGAAGCAAAAGTTTGTTCTTTGAAAATATAAACAAATAGGTAACTAGCTAGATTAACCAGAAATAGAATAGAAAGGATTCAATTAAGCACAATGAGAAATCAAAAAGGAGACATTATAACTGATAACGTGGAAACAGAAAATATAATCCAAGATACTATGAAAACCACTTTGCATACAAACCAGAAAATGTAAAGGAAATGGATAAATTTTTAGAAACACACAACCTCCCAAACTTTAATCAGAAATAGAAACACTGAACAAATGATTAGTAGCAAGAATGAAAACAATAATAATAAAAAACCCAACCAAAAAAAAAAAAGGAGCAGACAGAGTCACAGTCAAATGCTACTAGACCTACAAAGAAGAACTGTCACCTATCCTACTGGAACTGTAATATAACATCAAACAGGAAAACCTTCCTAACTCATTCCATGAAGCCAGTACACCCTGATACCAAATCTAGGAAAAGACCAAAAGGAAAAAGAAAACTACAGATAAACATACCTCATGAATACAGTGCAAAAATCTTCAACAGAATACTAGCAAACAAAAATATAACAGCATATCAAGAAGATAATTCATCATGGTGAAGTGTGTTTCATCTCAGGGATGAAAGAAAGTTCAAAATATGCAAATTGATAAATGTGATCCATGACACATAAACAGGATCACTTAAATAGATGCAGAAAAAGCACTGGATAAAATCTAGCACCTTTTCATGATTAAAAAATAAACCCTCAATAAACAAGCCACAGAAGGAAAATACCTCAAAGTAATAAAAGCCATATATGATAATCCCAAAGCAAACATCCCAGTGAATGGGGAAAAGTTGAAAGCACTCCCCCTAAGAACTGGAACAAGACAAGGAGCCCCACTGTCACCCCTTCTATTTAACATAGTACTGGAAGTCCAGGCCAGAGTAATTAGGCAAGAGAAAGAAAGAACTGGCATCCAAATCAGGAATGAGGAGGTCAAACTATCCCAGTTTGCTGATAATATGGTTTTATATCTAGAAAACCGTAAAAACTCTACCAAAAGACTCCCTGATTTGATAAATACAGTAAAATTCTCAGGCTGCAAAATTAATGGACATGAATCAGAAGCATTTCTGACACTAATAAACTCAAGCTGTGAGTCAAATCAAGAACTCAATACCATTTACAATAGCCACAAAGAAAATTAAATAACTAGAAATATACTTAACCAAAGAGGTGAAAGATCTCTATGGGGAGAACTACAAAACACTGATGAAAGAAATCACAGGTGTCAAACACAATTAGAAAACATCCTAAGCTTATGAATTGAAAGAATCAATATTGTTAAAATATCCATACTGCTAAAAGTGATTTACAGATTCAATGCAATTCCCATCAAAATACCAACACCATTGTTCATAGACCCAGAAAAAAACAATCCTAAACTTCACATGGAACCAAAAAAGAACATAAATAGCCAAAGCAATTCTAAACAAAAAGAACAGATCTGGAGGCATCACATTATCCAACTTCAAATTATATTACAAGGTAATAGCAACCAAAACAGCATAGTAATGGTATAAAGGTAGACAGATAGACCAATGGAACAAAATAGAGAACCCAGAAATAAAGCCATGTAGCTACAACTAACTGATTTTGATTTTTGACAAAGGAAACAAAAACATACACTGAGAAAAAGACGCCCTATTCAATAAATGGTAGTTGGGGGAAATGGAATAGTCACATGCAGAAGAATGAAACTCGATGCCTATCTCTTACCAGATATAAAAATTAACTCAAGATGGATTAAGACTTAAATGTAAGACCTGAAATCATAAAAATTTGAGAAGAAAGCATAAAAAAACTCTTTTGGACATTGGCCTAGCCAAATAATTTATGATTGAGACCCCAAGAGCAAATATAGCAATGGTAAAAATAAATAAATGGGACTTAAACTAAAAAGTTTCTACACAACAAAGGAAAGAATCAACATAGTAAACAGATAACATATAGAATGGGAGAAGTACTCACAAACTATATATTTGATGAAAAATTATTATTCAGAATCTATAAGAACTCAAACAAATCATTAAGAAAAAAACAACCTGATCAAGTGAGCAAAAGACATGAACAAAATTTTTTCAAAAGTAGACAAATGACAAAGAAACATATGAAAATATGCTCAACATCAGTAATCATCAGGGAAATGCAAATTAAAACCACAGTGAGATGCCATGTCACTCATGTCAGAATGGTCATTATTAAAAAGTCAAAAAACAACAGATGTTAGTGTGAATATAGTAAAGAGGGAACACTTACACTCTGTTGATGGGAATGTAAGCTAGTACAACCTCTATGAAAATCAGTATGGAGAGTCCAAAGAGAACTAAAAGTAGAAC
Source organism: Lepilemur ruficaudatus (assembly GCA_963574885.1). NCBI lineage: Eukaryota > Metazoa > Chordata > Mammalia > Primates > Lepilemuridae > Lepilemur > Lepilemur ruficaudatus. Next base: position 20,820 of record CAUYRT010038028.1, on the reverse strand, counting down.
AACCATTCCATCCAGCAATCCCACTACTGGGTATCTATCTACCCAAAACAAAAGAAGTCGTTTTACAAAATAGACACCTGCTCCCAAATGTTTCCTGCAGCATAATTCACAATTGCAAAGATATGAGATCAATTTAAGTGCCCATCAACTCAGGAGTGGAAAAAGAAATGTGGTATGTATACACCATGAAGTACTACTCAGCCATAAAAAGGAATGAAATAAAGTCTTTTGTAGCAACTTGGATAGAACTGGAGAACATGATCCTAAGTGACATATCTCTGGAACAGAAAAACAAATACCACATGCTCTCACTTACAAGTGGAAGCTAAACAATGGGTATATATGGTCATAAAATCGTGTAGTGGACACTGAAAAGTAAGAGGAGGGGTTTCTGGAGGGTGAGGAATAAAAATTTGCCTGCTGGGTACAATGTATACTATTTTGGTGATGGGTACACTAGTTTCTCTATAGCAAAAGTTGGTAGTAAGGACTGTGAGTTCATTGGTAGGTATACTATATCTAATGAGAGTTTATCACCTAATATTTCTACATAAATATTAATGAGGAATTAAATCTGCAGATAGTGCCATAATTTTCTCTAGAATCTAGATTTAGACTTATAATATTATTTTAAATCGTGGTCTGAAGATTTAGAAGGGTTCTATTTACATTATCAATTGCAAACAAAGATAAATTCTGCCCATTATATTTAATTTCTACTACTTTTACGCATGTGATATATAAAATTAAAATCATCATCCATTTATTTATCATTCCAACCACCAATCCATATGACATTAACTGAGTATCTACTATATGCCAAGGACTGTACAAAATTCTGGAAGTACAAAGTCAGATTAAGATATAGCCATACTTTAAGAAGTATATAACATATGAAGGTAAACCAAAAGAGAACAGTATAAGAGCTTGGATAAAGATTACAGAGAGTGTGATGAGGAACAGAAGTGGGATATTCAAATCAAACTGGGAGTGTCTAGGTGATTTCCTAGGATATGGTACTTAATCTTGAAAGACAGTGGGGTAAATAACACTCTAGATAAATGAATAGCATGTATGCATAAAAAGTTATCTGATATAACATTATGAGTTAATGTAAAAGTAGTGTACTATTTCAAGAAATGGTATGAGGCAACTAGTGTGAAGTCAGGAGAGATGAATCCAGAAGGCTGGGCAACATAGAGAGACTCTGTCTCTAAAAAAAATTTAAAAAAAGAATTAGCCAGGCATGCTGGTATGTGACTGTAGTCCTAGCTGCTCAGAAGGCTTGAGTCCAGGAGTTTGAGGATACACTGTACTCCAGTCTAGGTAACAGAGTGAGACCCTGACTCTAAAACAATAACAAAAAAAAAAAAAAAAAGAGCTGAATCTAGAGAAAAGATAGCCTGTATCTTCCATGGCCTCCTGTGGTAGGCAGAAAGGCTTAACTTTGTTCTAAAAGTTATGGAACATCATTGAAAAACTGTAAGAATATTACTATTGGAAAAAAGACTATTGCATAAAAGTATTCTTTGAATAGCTCGGTTAACTTGATCAGTGATAACTTAGCAGTTCTTGCATGCTATGAAAGCATATTTCCTTAGTACCTAATCCTTCTTGGTCCTGGCACTCAATTGTAAACACCTGTTTAATATGTGTCTTTACTGATAAAGAAGGGATTATTTAGACCTTTTTATCTACTTGTAAGCCCAAAAGGTGGATTCAGAGCTGCTCCAAAATAGAGTTTCTTGAATTGAATTAAATGAGTAACAAACAATGCTAACAGAGAAAATAAAAATATATATTCCAAAAATAATTTAAGTTTGGGTTTAGAATATGTTTGGTTGTTTTTCATCACAAGATTTACTTACCTGATCTCGCAGAGGTTTACTTGTCTATTAGATAATGAGCTCTCTCTTGTGGTACAGAGACCATATCTTGGGCTTCTGAGCATTCCCCATGCCAAATCTATTTCCCTATATATAGCAGGCATTAAAATGAACATTGAATTGTACATTAAATTTAGATTGTATTCTCTAAGGAAAAAAGAATAAAATACTAACATAGATAATCCAATCTGGCAGCTGTTTGTCTGGGTTTTACTTTAAATATCAGACAAAAATGGGGGTGTAGAGAACAGGAGGATTATACATTTAATTATAGCAAACTCATTTTGATTTAATTAGTTTATGATGCTAGAGAAAATAGAACTATTGTTTTCATTCTTTTAATAACTCAGAAGCCCAAACATAAAAGGTTCTACTAAAATTTTCTCATATGTAATAAAATATGTCTCTAAATATGTATTGTTTACCCAAGACAAAATAAAATGAAGTCTTTCTAGGTATAGTCATTCTTGTACTGAACAAGCTGCTATTCTTATTCTGTACCATATGGATATGTTCAAATGACGTAGGCAATAAAAATGGATTATCTCAAGTTTGTGAAGAGGTAATTCATTTTCTCATACTTATCATAATATAAATATCATTTGCATTTCAAATATACATGCTGACTTCCATGATTCAGTTTTATAAACTTTTAAGCCAAATATTCTAAGAATAAATCTATAACACTATTTAGGAATGGGTGTACAGTGTTAATTATATAGGTCTATAGTTAAATTTGCATTTGTCAGAAAACAAAAACTAGAGTTTGTTTGAAATAACACAAGACTGTTTCCTCAAGTCAGTAATAAGCTAAATAATCAACAACAAGAATTTAAATCTGCAGGTAATGAAGATGACTAAGGAATCAGTCTTTTAGAATTTTCAGATTTCACAACACGGGGCTAAAAATTGAACCCCGAGAAAATCTTCAATCTTCTTTAATAAGAAAAAAGTAGTTTCCAGGAAGCTAGCAGCATATGAATCTAGAAGGAAAGAGCCAAAGAACATGAGATACATAGGAAAGGACTTCTGATTGGTTGATGACATTCCTAAAATGTTAGTTATTTTAGTCTAAAGCCAAGAAGTCATGGAAACATCACAACTAATAAAAAGTAAGTTTGAGGGAAAAAAGAAGACAATGATATAGCTGAGTAGAGCAGTGTTTGGAATTGTCACAGATTACTGCAGTTCATTCAGGGTGTTCTAACAAAACACCTTAGATTGGGTAATTTATAACAACAAAATGTATTTTTCACAGTTCTGGAAGCTGGGAAGTCCAAGATTAAAGTACCAGCAGATTTAGTAGCTGGTGAGGGCTTGCTCTCTGCTTAAAATGGAGCCTCTTGCTGTGTCCTCACATGGTAGAAGCATAAGGCAGCTCCTTTCTAACCTATTTAATAAGAAAATTAATCCTATCCCTAAGGGTGAAGCCCTTATAATTTAATCACTTCCCAAAAGGCCCCACCTCTTAATACTGTTGGTTCCAAGGTATGAATTTTGGGGCATTCCAATATTCAGAGATAGTCCTCAGTGTTTATAACGGAAAAGAAAGTCTATAACAAAAGGCAGACATGTTCCAAGCTGAGGTAAGTTGAATGTGGTGTCCCAGAACCCAAATCTTAGAACAACTCTATTTGTGCATGTTAAGAAACCAAGCAGGTAAAGACAGAAAGTAATAGCCAATCATCATCTTGGTAAATGACAATGAAACTTTTCAAACTCTTAGTATAATTACAGTAGTAATTAGTATAAACATGTATTATAATAATTATTATAACAAAGCAACTATAGCTAACATTTATTAAACAAATTCATGATAAACAATTTCATTACATAATCGTATTTAATCCTCATAACACACCATGAGGCAAGTATCAACAGTACCTCATTTTAGAGATGCGAATAAAAACTCAGAAAGGTTGAGTCACTTATTGAAATCCCATAGCTGGAAAGAGGCAGAACTAAGACCATAAGTCAGGACTGTTTGATTCCCAAATCTAGAGTGCTTCCTCACCTGTGGGGATGGACATTTGAAATGAGCCAGATCCAGATGAGTCCAAAGGGGAAGGATCCAGCTAGAGATGAAGAAGGTTCAGAGACTTTGTGGAGTCTGCAAAGTTTCTGATAAGAAAAATAACATATCCAAGCAGGGAAAATGGAGAAAGTTTAACAAAGAGACTATTTACAAAGGTATGAACAAGTTAAGGAGAGACAAAAAAGGATGGAGAAGCACCCTGAACCTGAGAGGGGAAAAAGGCAAGGGCCAGAAGCCATGCCTGGATCCCAAAGAGCCAGAACAACATATGGCAGGAGAGGTCTTTGAAGAGAAATGTGACCACTGCTAACATGCATTGTCACTCTCCTCTGCCCTCTGCTTTCCTGCCAGTGTGAACACAACCAGAAGCCAGAGGACAAGGAAGCCTGTTGATGCAGCTATAAGAATCATCTTCCCAAGATACAGATCAATGTGGACAATGGTGGAGGGAAGATATAGGGGCAAATGGAAACTATCTGCCTATACCTGGCAGGAATCCATAAGAGTAAAAGTCAGCATAGAAAGCTGAGAAAAACAGTTCATTTGGTAAACCTGGGATATGGTAACTTTCTGAGCATTTTCCATCATCCTTTTCCAAGCTATTAATACTATTAAAATCCTAAGACAGGAGCAAAGTTTATTATTTTCCATATCATATACTGTAAATATTTGAAGTGTAGATTTTATGTCTTTATTTCTTATTTTGAAACTCTATTCCACTCCAAACTACGTATCCTTTTTTCATAGTGTCTATATTTTACATTTTATCTCATTTATTGCAAGACAGGCAAACCAGTTAACAGATAGCAATTTTCAGGGCATTCTAATCCTCCAGGCAACAGAACCTTGGAAAGTACATTTCAGGTAACAGAACCTTGGAAAGTACATTTCATCAATATCATTGGTTTCTGTTTTGTTTGAACCATAAATAAACATAACATAATTAACTTTCATATGTATCCCAAACCCAGAGCTAGGTTCTGGGGATATGGACATGTACTAGACATAGTTTCTGTCTTCAACAAACATTTAATATATTACACAAACACGTATGTGAAATGTAGCCATATAGAACAGTGGTTTTTGAAACTTTTTCATCAAGGTACAGTTTAACGGCAATCCCATATATATAGAAAATTATGCTACAAGTGTGTGTATATGTATATGTAAAAATGTTGCATTAGAAACAATACCTAATTTAAATTCATGTGATGTACTACGGTATTTCTATTCTATTCTGCTACATTCCATTCCATAAAATGCTGATGAAGACCCAATAAAAGATTTCACGAATCATTAAAAGGATATGCTAGCTAGACAGTGTTCTAAACCTAATCCTAACAACTTTTATAGGAGGTAGGTACTATTATTAACTCCATTTTATAGATGGAGAAACTGAGGAAAAGAGAGATTAAGTAACTTATTCAAGGTTTTATAATGAACAAATGGCAGAGCTGGGATAAAAAAAGAAGCACTGTTTCACCAGAATATAGTAAAGAAGGAAAAGACAGGTCATATATTAAAGTTGATAAGACTTGAGGTAGAAGTGAAAGAGCCTTACTGCTGATTACACACAAGGAGAGAGATTCTGGAGGAATTATAATCACCGAAATATAAATACTCTGCAGGACTTGGGAACATGAGAGGATTCTATTTATTCCTTGTCTCCTTCCTTATATTGGCCAAGTCAGATGAACAGGAATTCTTGAATGGTTGCACAAAATTTAGTGTCACAATATTAACTTCAATTTCACCTGTAAACATGAAACATAATTTTGCCTTTAAATAAACTGTTTTAAATTTTTAGAATCCCATTAAAATGAAAAGCCAGAGATTAAAGCAAAGTAAATTTTCTAATAGGAAGATCAAGAAAAGAAAATCTAGGCCCAATCACCATCAGCTTTCAAAGTTGCAATTCCTAGGCTTCTAATTAGTCTCACTGAATCCTTTCCAATTTTGCCCTCCTCCTACCCTTTCTTAATACAGCAGGCAGAATATTCTTTTAAAGATGCAAATATGATCAAGTCACTTCCCTATTTTAAAAACTTTGGTGCTTTCTCATTGCTCTCAAAGTCCAAAATCCTTAACACGGTCTAGCCCTAGCTTACCTCTCTAGCCATTTCTCTCCCTTTCTATCAACCATTCACATTACAGCTTTTTCAATAAGCCATTCTCTCTCCTCCCAAATGTTTTGAATATTCTGTTCTCAATACTATAAATGTTCTCTCTTGTCCCACCATCCCTCCCTTCTTCACTGAGCTAACAGTCACTTATCTTTCAGGTCCTGACTTGAAATTCACATACTCTGGAAGTCTTCCCAGATGTTCCAGACTAATAGATTTGATCCTGATGTCATAGTCCTCTTGGAACATACTCTACTCATTCACAGTTATGATCACAATTACAATTAAATAATTAATTGTGAAATTATCTGTTTCCTATCTATTTTCTGCTTACATTGTGAGCTTTGTAAAGGCATAAACTATATGCCTTAATTCCTCTGGAAACCTCAAAAATAGCTGATTGCCTGGAAACTAGTTAGATAAATTCATGTTTATGGAATAAACATATATTTCCTCTAGCCTTGGAACTATGTTTGGTAAACCGAAATCAAGTACTTTTACCTACCCAAAGAAAAAACTTCATCTTGCAAGGATGACATCCCCTGAGTAAAGGTCTTAGTGAACAATATTCAGCGCGGCATAATATAACATCCTGTTTTAATAATGTTTGTGTTACCAAAAATAATGAAAAGGTGACAGACCATCATCAATAGTTCAAAATGGTCCCGTTAACTTTTCCAAGTTGTCTTTTTTTATGCTTGTTTATATTTATAAAAATTCTTTCACTTTGATGGTGCATAGCAGAACTTACCTCCTATGGTTAGTAAGATTAATAACAGCTGTGTCTCATATTTTATACTGGCAGTCTAAATTTTAGGCAGACAGGACTGTTTAAGATAGTATACTCTTTTATATGACTTTTTACACTGGCCCTGGGGTCAGAATGCCTGGGTTTGAGTCCTGGCTCTGCTAAAGAATGTCACTAAATATATAGTATTATAAAGTATAATACTGGAGTGCAGTAGAAAGAACATAAGCAGCAAACCTGACACCATGGGTTCTAGACTTGCCTTTGCTCTGGCTTCCTGTGTGAATTTAACTTAAAATAAGAAAGGTCAGCTTAAAAGGAGAAGGTAAATATTAAACCTTAAGTGCTGGAGAATAGACTGTACAACCTAGAATAAATCATGTGGGTAATGTAAAACAGATTATATCATATGGATAAATATATTCATAACTCTCTAATTAAATGACCATGAAGCAAACTTTAATAGAAAAGATGGAAGCTAGCTAATGATAACTATTTAATCTTCCTTTAAAACAATGGAAGTTTAAATAGTATAAATAACTAAAAATGGCCCTCAAGGATGTGACATAATATAAGAAAAATATCTCTTCTTACTAAATGTTTAAGTCTAGATCCTGATTCAAGGCCGTAGAGCCAGTTAGGGAAAAGGTTAAGAATGTCCATTCACATCCATTGCTTCAGAGACAAAAGACAGCATCTGAAGGAATCATTTAAACTGTAGAGATAAGAATACTCTAAGGCTGCTAGGGCCATTTTACTCTACCACCTTTTGATACTCAGCCACCAATACCTTTATTATAACATCCATTTAGAAATTACAACTTACATAATGCAATAACACTTGGGGCAGAAATGGATAGGTACTGTCAAAACATGCCCTGGGATATGAAGAATCTCTTTAGAATAGGAAGGTTGGAAGAGCCACAGCAGTAATATATCACAGAAGGAGTATCTTTTATGAATTGTATTCTCCAGTAAGAATAAGAAAATAGGAGAATCTTCCTCCTATTGGGAGATCCTAGAAAAGGACTCCAAAATGCTAAAATTTTTCAAATAAAAGACTGTGTTACCTCAAGTAATTTTCTAGCTTAAAATCTGAAGTGAAGATTCCAGACCCACATGAGTGAACAAAGATCAGGTCAAAGAGGAATCTATCCAAATAGTAAACACTACATATGTAAACATACAGGCAAGATGAAGCCTATAAAAAGATTAAGAAGAGAAAAAAAAAAAAACAACTTTGTACTCAAGAGACAGAGGAAAAGTATACTTTTTAAAAGAATTTTTTTCAAAACACAGAAAAGTTTAGAATGCACATACTTTGGATTTCATAAATTTTAAGAAAGGTCTATTCCTTGATGTATGTACTTTGCTCACTATGAAATAAGATATGAAAATGAGATGGTAAGTAAACAAGAGGAAATAAAAAGGAATTGGCAGAAAAGAGAAGGCTAACAAATGAAATAAAGATTACAAGGAATGATAACTTCTAATAGCTGAATTAAAACCTGAACAAGAGGCAGAAAAGCTCATTATCAACACTACAGAAAACCAAATCTGTAACACTGAGAATAATCTTAAAAGGATTTCCCATAATACTAAAGTAAAGTGAAAATAGCTAAAAACACTAAGAGAAGAAATAAAAGACATACAGGACAGATAATACAAATTTAACCAATAAATAATGAGCACTTACAGGTTAGAAAACAGAAATAAGGGTGTAGGGGCTACCGAAACAAAAACTCTCTTTTGTAGGAAAAAGACCTAATCCATAGACCAAAAATTGTTCATAGAGTATAATAAAAATTAGCAGAAAGTATCCAGTTGGTAATATTTCTTAGTGAAATATATGAATATCAAAAATTTTCAAAGAAATATGTCCAATAAGCATCCCTCCTAGAGGCAGAAGGAAGGAGTGAGAAACAGATCACCTCAGGGGGAAAAAAAAACCAAACTGAATTGACCTCAGACTTCTCCACAATACTACACTCCAGAAGTAAAAAAGTGATATCTAAAAAATTCTCCAAATTCTATCCTCTGTTAAGTTGTTGCTTATAAAAAAAGACAGGAGAAACACTGTCTCCTCGGGTAGACAAAAGTTCAGATGATTCTCTTCTGTATGTTTATAGAATAACTACTTAAAGATGTAATCAATTGACTGAGACATGCCACTTGATGAACTCCAAACGGACTTAAAATATTATAAAAAGGCTATTGAGGTGTATTGAAATAAATTAAATGGTCTAATTATAAATAATTATTTTAGATAACACTGTCAAAAATGCAAATGCTAACTAATAATTATTGTAAGAGTAGATATGAACGTCTAAAACCCAGATAATAATTAAAAAGCCAAGAAGGAGGGTGGGAAAAGAGAAAATAAAAACAAAAGAGTATTAACTTCTCAACTTATGTGAGGGTGGTTAATCAATAAATATAATTTTGTCCTGCATACTTAATACAAAGTGTTTAAATACTTATGTTAAAAAATACTAAAGTCTGCCACTAGTAAATTAAAAAAATATTAATAAAAGGCATGGCATCAAAATCACTAGAGAAAAGGTAAAACGAAAAATATACATATATATAAAATGAACATAAAATATAAAAGTGAAAGAAAATTTCAATAAAACACATAAATAGAAAATATAAAATAGCAAGAAAAGATAGGAAGAACCAGTATAACCTGATATAATTACACTTGTACAGAAAACATATTCAGATTTGTTTACCCAAAGTACATCTGGTATGTGCTGTTCATAGAAAGTACATCTAAGGTAATACTGCAAAGATTTAAAATACCAACAATATGAATATTGATAAAAGTATATCAGAATTAAAATTCTAATAAATTAAGTTATAACTACATGATGAAAATACAACCAATAAATTCATGTGTTTTAAAATAATTTAATGAAATAGGAACGTGCTGATAATGTGTAAGTAGAATTAATTATGTAAAATATATATGCATATATGAATGTCCATGCATACATAACCAAAGTAATTAGAAGCGAATATAACAAACTGTTAATATTGCTGGTGGTACTATATATTATTTTAATTTTCTTCTCAGTACTTTTCTGCATTTTATAATTTTAATTGAGGAAAAAATTCACTGAGAAACACAAAGTGTTAGAATAAATGGAAAGACATATCAGGTTTCTGGATTGGGATGTAAATAAAGATGTCAATTCTTTCTAATGTAATTATGTATTTAATACAATTGATCAAAATGATTTTTTAAACTTTGCCAAGAGATTCTAATATTTTAGAAGTACAAAATGCAAAAGTACCCAAAAAAGGTCAAACGAGAAATAGTACATATAATATAATGAAATACAATTAAAAAGATGGAATGCAATACATAAAAATCATTAATCCTTAGTATAAGGCAGTAGAACTACAGGTGAGTTTAATTTCTTCTTTATATTTTCCTGTCTACTATAAATTTATCCCAGTGAGCTCATCTACTTTCATAAATTGTTGGATATAACAGTTTATTATATTTTTATAATCTGCTTAAAGTTACAGTTAAATAGAATCAATTATGATTTTTATTTTCTTCTTTATATATATCTATATTCTCCATACTAAGTATACAGAGCACATATTGTTCGTAAATTCAGAAGCAAAAAACCTTTGATTTTTAAAATTGTCTTCCAACATCCACCTTCCACTACGTTAAAAGTCAACCAACACCCCACTGCTCCAATTTAAATGTGTTTCCTCTTTATACAGTCTTCAGAGGCAATGGGGAAAAGTTTCGGTCTTCAAACAACAGGTGATCTGACATGTCATCTTCTCTGAAAGAGCTAAAATGGGTTAGCCTAAAACTCAACCTTCCCATGAATTGCTTAGTTTTCTGTAAAAATGTTAGTTTCTATTTCTGACTTAGTTTTGACACAGTAAAGAACATGGGATTTTTCAAGAGAAGCTTAAATTCCTCTTTTACAATAACAGCAAAATAAATGAAAGGAAGAAATTACTGTATTTCCTCAAAAGACATTCACGTTGAAATGACAAAATATTTGTTTTATTGTGAGCTTTACTACAAATTGTAATTAAATATTTTTAAGAACATAATCTATCTAATCCATCCAACTATTCAACCATCCATCCATCTAATGATATTTTTCTTTCTCATGCATATTTTTATTACTACACATGTGAGTATTAATAAATAATACATAGCATTACTGTACATTTTCTATTTTGCATACACAACCAGAGATGTGATCATACAACCTTTGCGTTTTTTTTTTTAACTGTTGTTTTCCCTTTCCCTGCACCTCTCTCTACTGTTAATCCTTTCTTTCAAGGTTTCAATAATTATAGGTACTACACAAACAATACATTTCCAGAGTTTGTAATTTGTATAAAAATATTTTCTTAGATATTGATTCTTTGGTTTAGATGGCACAGAGTCTGAGTAGATTAGGTATTTTTTAAATACTAAAAGATATCTACCAAAAATGGATGAAAGTATTTTTTCTCCATATCCTTACTAGCAAAACTATGTTTTTCCAAGTATTGTACCATTATTATTTTAACTTTATTTCCCTCATTACTGCAACTGGGTTGGAGCATTCTTTCACAGCTTAATCTTCTATGAATCACTTTCTATATATTTTGTTGTCTTATTAGTTTTATAAGAACTCTTCCTATATGATAGACATCTATCTGTTCCCCATCTTCCATATTACTAATATTTCTTTTCCAAATTAACTATTTGGAAATTACTATACTATTCTTTCCATATAGTTTTTAAAACTAATGTAATCAGATATCTCTATTATTTATTTTATAGATTTATGATTTTTAGTCTTTAGATTATGATTTTTAGTCTCACCCCTAAATTGTGTATGTAGCCTCTCCACTTTATTTATAGGACTTTTATTTTCAAATTTTCACACATTTTTACTCCATCTGGAAGTTATTTTGAACACGATATAAAATAAGGGTCCATTTTATTTTCTTCAAGTCTGACAGACATTGTACCAGCACCATTTACTTAATAATGCACTATTTTCTTAATGAATGAAAACATTTTTATCTTCTATTAAATTACTTTATTTAGAAGAACCTATTTTGAGATTCTCTCTTCCACTAATCTACTTGCCTATTCTTATGCCAACTGCTGTATTGATTTCGTTATACTGATTATGATCTGATATCTGGTAAGGCCAGTTTCCTTTCACTTTTTCTTTAATTCAGAAAATATATTGTCACTATTTACCCCATATAACTTAAGACTACATTATCCAAATTCACAAAACAAATAAACAAACAAACATCAGTTAAGGTGAAATCAATTAAGATGCTTCTTAGAAGTATATTACATATATATATGAATTTTGGGAGAATTTTTGTTTAAATAATCCTAATTCTCTCTACTTCAAAACAAATATGTCTTCCCTTTTGCTCAGATCTTGTTGTATGCCCTTCAGTAAAATTATAGGTTGTTTTTTTTCCCCCAATTTGCAACTGTGTCTTTTTTGTTAAATCTATTACTGAATATTTTACATAATTTTAGGTGCTTTTGTGAATGGAATATTTATTCCCATTTCCCTTTCCAGGTACTGTTGGGACTCAGAAAATGATACCCCACAGTGAAGGTCTAAGAATCATCCTTAGAAATAGTCTCTATCTGACATTTTCCTCACCTTCTGTCTCTTGCCCCTCATTCTCCTTTGAGGAAACCCGTAGGAACTAGAATCCCTCTTCTCCAAGGTGGGTCATAGAAATCAGAACTTCTTTTCCCTAAAGCCAGGCATAAAGAAAGCCTAAAAATATTACTCTAACTTTTCCTGCCCGCTTATTTCTGTGTAACAGAAAATTAAAAAATTGAGACCCTCATTCCAGAGGTGTCCTAGCCCATATCCTGGAGAAGGAAATGCTACACAGAGAGGCTTCTGAGTTTCCCCACTCAGTCAATTAACATTAGATCCTACCCTTTTTGTCTAATCATAGTTCTATATGGCTGTCCATAATTTATTAAACCTAATAATAAAAATGGATAGTTTTTTTTATCTAACCATCTTATCATATCATCTACTAATTTTACAAGTCTTTTGGGTTTTTAACTACTCAGTCAAATGATTATAAGAAAGAGAATATTTTACCTTTTAGTTTCTTGATTACATTTGCCAAACCATCCCAAAAAATTGGGTAACAGCATTTTTAGAAGTTAATCCTACTTACATCCTGTTTGTAACTTAAATTATTATAGTATGTACAGTAAGTAACCTTTTAGGGAAATAATTGCTGCTTGATTAAGAGGATATTTTACATTTAAGTAGTTTCTTTATATTTAACTTACAGGTTTTAAAAGAAATAGCTAGCAAATTATTATCATGCTTATCAATCTATCATTCATTTACTGCCTGATATAAACCTCCCCAGTCTTTCTGAATTAAATTTTATTAGGCCATAGGTATTATACTTTTAATTAAATGATATACAAATTAGACATACTAGTATTTCCTTTTCAATTGTTGCATCTATATATTTCAGTGATGTTGTACTTTTTTTCTTTTTATACTATGTCCATCAGGATTTGGTATTACAATTATGCTGGATTCACAAAATAACTGAAAGAACGTTCCATATTTACCTTGGTCAGAACTAGTGTAAAAGGCATTGCTCGTTCCTATTTTTTTGAAGAGTTAGATAACTGCAAGTTCATTTCGTCAGAGTACATTTTTCTATGCACTTTAGTTATCTTTCTAATTTCTTTTATGGGAATGATCTATTCAAGTTTTATAATTATTGTGTCAATTTTAATAATTTATAATTTGTTTGAATATCATTCATTTCATCCAACTTTTGCAAATTACCACACAGTTATAGTTGTATTATCTTATGATAAACTTATCTTGTTTCCATGGTTGGTCTTCTCTATCTAATCGTATGTTTTTGCTCTAATAATCAGACTCAAAAGTAATTTTGCTATTTTCATAGAATAATCTCTGAGGATTTCTTTACCCTTTCTAATTTTTTTTTCTATGTTTTCAGTTTCCTTAATTGTAGCTTCCATCTATACTAACTCCTTCCTGGTTTACTTTATCTTGTTGTTCTTTATCTAACTTATTATGTTTGGCAAAGGAATCATTTTGTCATGAAGTAAAAAAGTTTCAAGATTCGAGGCTAGGTAGTATTATTTAATAAAATAAGATTAATTAGGCTAGGGGTCAGAATACATGTCCCATATATGCCTTTTAGTAAATCATTTTATCTGTCAGGCTAATAGCTCCCAAATCTGCAAAATAAAAAAGAGAATATAGAGCCTGAAAGCTCCTGTTAGGTAAAAAAAAGAAAAATTACACTTGGTAAAACTGGTAAACTTTAAGCTCCATTTGAGAAGGTAGTGTATTTGAAGGAATAAGAAACACTGAAACAACTACATTGGGAATCACTGCCTTAAAAAACAGAAATATTTAAGAAAATCCAGTTTTCCTATGATGGTGAAATACAGTTGGCCTTCCTTACCCATGGATTCTACATCTATAGATTCAGCAAACTGTAGATCAAAAATATTATAGAAAAAATGGATGGGTGCTTCTTTCTTCTCATTATTCCCTAGAAAACAAAGTATAGCTGGGCGCGGTGGCTCATGCCTGTAATCCTAGCACTCTGGGAGGCCGAGGCAGGCGGATCACTCAAGGTCAGGAGTTGGAAACCAGCCTAAGCAAGAGCGAGACCCTGTCTCAACTATAAATAGGAAGAAATTAATTGGCCAACTAAAAACATATAGAAAAAATGAGCTGGGCATGGTGGCGCATGCCTGTAGTCCCAGCTACTCGGGAGGCTGAGGCAGAAGGATCCCTTGAGCCCAGGAGTCTGAGGTTGCTGTGAGCTAGGCTGACGCCACAGCACTCACTCTAGCCTGGGCAACAAAGTGAGACTCTGTCTCAAAAAAAAAAACAAAGCATAACAACTGTTTACATGGCATTTACAATGTATTAGGTGTTATAAGTAATCTGGAGATGATTTAAAGATACGGAAGGATGTGTGGAGGTTATATGCAAATATTACACCATTTTATGTAAGGAACTTGAATATCCTTGAATTTTGGTATCTGCCCCCATAGACACAGGGACAACTGTATAATGGACACCTATGCTTTATAAAGATTTGAGTCATAATCAAGTGAACTCATATGATGCTTCATGAACATGAACGGTTTAGTACAAGATCTTCTTAAAGAAAGTGCATCTACATTACACTGCAGAAGACAAAGGAAGATTTAAAAAATTAAAAATTAGAACTACGTCATTAAACCACATTCTCAAATTATTCTTAGAAAAAAAGAAATAATCTCAAGTCAAATAGTGGGCTTCAGGGGCTCCATAAATCTTGTAAGCTTGTAAAGAAAAGTCTATTTATATTTACTTACAATTTTATTGAGAAAATTAATCACATTCATTAGATTTGCAAGGAATTTAAGACCTGCAAGAGGTTAAAAAGACTATTCTAGATGAGTAAACCAACTTTCTACCCTTATTCTCTGATTAAACCTTTCCATGGTCATACTTTTGCTACTTCACGAAAGAGACCATTTTGTTGTTGAATAGCTACAACTAGTAAAAACTCCAGTTCACATCAAGTCAAAATTTACTTCTGAAATTCCCTTCTATTTTCTTGATTACAGACTCTAAAGCCTGACAGAATAAAACAATTCCCCATTCGTGAAAATAGCCCTTTATATATTTGGAAATAGCCATCTTAGCTCCAAGATGTTTTTATTTTTTAGATGGTGGCTTTTTAACAACATACCATATAGACTTTACTCCCTAATACAAAATTTTTCTTTAAAGGTAAATGGTTCCATCACTCATTAAGACAATATTTTATATTTTTAAAAAGTTTTTTAGTGATAGCTCACTACTACTGATAGAAGGATAGATTCACTTGTGAATTTCAAAAAGAATTCAGGGAAAAGAAGTGCATTGTGTTGATTATGTGACCTCTAAAGTTCTAAAGAATTCCCACATACTTATTTACCCTGCTAAATTCTTAGAGACTCATAAAATCTTTGAAAATTATTTTTTTGACTATGAGTTAATTGTCAAATATTATTCATGGATGCATTTTAACACATCTTCAATCTTATAGCTAGAAGTCATTTTTATATTTCTTTTTATAAATTCAGAAAGGATAAATGTAGAATAGTATTAATTTCAGTGGTACTAAAAACATCATTTACATTAATTTTTTGGGGGGAAAAAGAGGAAATATTTAGTGGAGTAAAATACAGCACCATGCAAAATAGAACAAATTCCAAAGTGATAAACTAAGTTCTGTAAAACTCAGCAAAAAAATTAAATACATATAGAAGAATATTACTTACGGATACAATTCTGAAAGCTGTTCAGCAATTGCATGAGCTGTCGGATCTCTGTCTAAGGCATAAAGAGTAATATCTGATTCCTTCTGTAGAATGGCTCTTGTGTGTCCTCCTGAACCAAATGTCATATCTAGAAAAACCTAGCCAACACAGAAAAAGAAAATTACCACTTAGTATAAACAAAACTAATTCTTGCTAACTATCTTAATTTCTAGAAGCACATAATGATTTTCAGGGCTGATAGTAAATAGAAAAAGAATTCTACGTTATTATTAGAGTTAAATTTTTTATACATGCAATCTGGCTCAATTATGAGTGATTAGTCCAAAAGAACTGATCAGAGTATCAGTAAAATAATCCCTGGAACAGACTGGCTAATTCAAGAAAAATTTACATCTCCCTCCATAAGGTCAAACTGGCTACAGTGCTGTGTTGCTAGTTCTTTAATGCTTTCTAGCACCCAGCTGGTAATAATATTTGCAACAATTTCTCCTCATTTGGAGATGGCTTACAATTATTGTGGCTCACTTTATTTCAATTTCTGTAATGCCTTACATGAAAATAAAGATATTCAAGAAGACAGAGAGAGGGAGGGAGAGGGGGAGAGAGACAGAAAGGGAATAATAATACACCAATATACCAAACAATAATCATAGGACAAATCAAATAAAATCTGGAAAATTGAGAAATTAACAAATATGACCAGTTTTATTTTTTTTGTTTGTTTGTTTGTTTTTGTTTGAGAAAGAGTCTCACTCTGTTGCCCGGGCTGTAGAGTGCCGTGGCATCAGCCTAGCTCACAGCAACCTCAAACTCCTGGGCTCAAGTGATCCTTCTGCCTCAGCCTCCCGAGTAGCTGGAACTACAGGCATGTGCCACCATGCCCGGCTAATTTTTTACATGTATTTTTAGTTGGCCAATTAATTTCTTTCTATTTATAGTAGAGACGGGGTCTCGCTCTTGCTCAGGCTGGTCTCGAACTCCTGACCTTGAGCTATCCACCCACCTTGGCCTCCCAGAGTGCTAGGATTACAGGCGTGAGCCACCGTGCCCGGCCCAGGAGGATCTCTTAAGCCCAAGAGTTTGAGGTTGCTGTGAGCTAGGGTAATGCCATGGCACTGTAGCCCAGATGACAGAGCAAGACCCTATCTCAAAACAAACAACAAAAAAACCATGGGTAATAGTCTAATGGGATGATCAAGATTGAGTTACCATATGTTAAGTACTTAGAACAGTGCTTTTAATATACTAACCACAGTGTGTTTTAGATGATACATATTTTCCTATTTTCTTTCCAAGCTATTGCTTTTCTTTATGTCATATTGATGATTTTTGTTGTTTGCTATTAGAACTAAAAATGTATAGCTTATTTCCACCCCTTCCCTTCACACTGCAAATGTTAAATCAGGATGAAGTAGACCCTAGTATAATGTAAAAGGCCCAAGATTAGGAGTCAGAGGCCCAGAGTTTCCTAGCTTTGATACTTAGTAAGTGTCAAATAGGGCAAGGAACTTAATCTCTCTGGGGCTCAGTTTCTTCATTTATAAAAAAAGATTATGACAACCAACATTGTGTAGCACTCTACGGTTTGCAGAGTACATATAGTATAGTATCTTACTTGATTCTAACAGCCTTGCAAAATAAGTAATGGTTATATGGTTCCAATTCTACAGATTAGTGAATTGAAGTTTACAATTAAGTGACTTGCCTGTTGGTTCTCTTAGTGAGGAGCTGAGATTGATTCTTTAATTCACAATAAACAAAAAAGTATCAGTTACCTTTTGTATGCTAGCTTGGACATACAGTATTTATTAAGATAAAATCCCTGCTCTTAAGGAAATCTTATAAGGGGGAGACATTCAAATGTCCAGTGTGTTCAGTATATTACAAATATAATTGGTTAAGTGTAGGCCGACTTAGCATAAAAGAGGAGCATCCTTCACAGACTTGGGGAGGCTGGGGAACAAAGGCTAGGGAACATTTCTTGGAGGAAATAGTCCCTTAGGTGAGATCTGAAGGACAAACAGAAGTAGAGGAAGTAGAGAAAGATTTTTCCAGGTGGAGAGAACAGCATGTGCAGAGGTTCAGAGATGTGACCAGGGTTTTGTTCTCTTAGTGAGATCACATGGCTAGAGCACAGACCATAAGAGGTGTACTGGCCAGAGAAGAATAGAAAAATCAGCAATCATGTTAGGTCTGAAGTATCATGCAAAGAAAGTAGGTCTTTGGCCAGGCATGGTGGCTCACACCTGTAATACTAGCTCTCTGGAAGGCCGAGGCAGGAGTATTGCTTGAGGTCAGGAGTTCAAGACCAGCCTGAACAAGAGCAAGATGCCATCTCCACTAAAAATAGAAAAAATTAGCTGGGGGTGGTGGTGTGCACCTGTAGTTCCAGCTACTCTGGAGGCTGAGGCAGGAGGATTGCTTGAGCCCAAGAGTTTGAGGTTGCTGTGAGCTCAGCTGTCGCCATCGCGCTCTACTCAGGGCAACAGGGTGAGACTCTTGTCTCAAAAAAAAAAAAGAGAGAAAGTAGGGTCTTGTTCACAGGACACTGGGAAACATATTGAACAGTTTTAAGCAGGAGGTCATGATCAGATACCTGCTTTAGAAACAACACTCAGGATGCATTAAGAATTACTGGATGGTTATCAAGCCCAGATAGGAGGCTGTTTTGTAATCCAGGAGAGAGAGGAGATGGTGACCAGAACTAAGGCATTGAGAATAGAGAGAAATGAATCAACTACTGAAGAGAATTTACAAAACTTCCTGAAGTGGTTAAGAGCATAGAATCTGTCCAGGTTCAAATCTTATCCCTCCTAACTTACTATGTAATGTAGGTATGTTACTTAACTATGTCTCAATTTACTCAACAGTAATAATAGTAGCTGCTTTCAGGGTTGCAGTGAAGATTAAATGAATTAATACTGGTAAAACCCTAAGATCAATAAGACACATAATAAGGCCTCAAAAATATTAGCTTTAAAAAAACCTGGTATTTGATTGGATGTGGTGTGGGTAAGGGAGAGAAAAATCAAAGATGATTTCTAGTTTTCAGGCTTGGACAACCAGGTGAATGTGATACCTTATTTTGAAGCAGAAAATAGGGGAGGCTTTGGAGGGTAGGGAATGATGAGTTCATTTTCTGGAAAAGTTGCATCGGAAGTGGTTGTGAGGCATACACATAGACATAGGCTGTGGTATGTTTACTGTCTCAGGAAAGATATCTAGGTGGAGGTATGGATCTGGGAGTCAGCAGTGAGCCTTTGGTACTTGAAACCACAGGAGAGACTCAGCAAGATTGCCTGGGAAGTGCCCATAAAATGAGAAGGTAGCTCAGAACAGACCACTGCCTGGTAGGCAGTGGCTAGAGCTCAGCAGAGAACAGAACTGATTGTCTACTTCCAAAGCTCATGCTCTTTCTGTTAGACCACAAGCTGCTTCTATAAAATTTTTTTAACTCAGCCAGGCGCGGTGGCTCACGCCTGTAACCCTAGCACTCTGGGAGGCCAAGACGGGCGGATCGCTCAAGGTCAGGAGTTCGAAACCAGCCTGAGCAAGAGTGAGACCCCGTCTCTACTAAAAATAGAAAGAAATTAATTGGCCAACTAAAAATATATATAGAAAAAATTAGCCAGGCATGGTGGCACATGCCTGTAGTCCCAGCTACCTGGGAGGCTGAGGCAGGAGGATCGCTTGAGGCCAGGAGTTTGAGGTTGCTGTGAGCTAGGCTGACGCCATGGCTAGCCCGGGCAAGAGAGTGAGACTCTGTCTCAAAAAATAAAAATCTTTTTTTGAACTCTCTTGAGTTAATAAAACTTACTCAGCAAGTATTTGATTCTCTACTTTGTGTCAAGCACTGAATATACCTCAGTGAGCAAGACAGACATTGTCCCTATCCTCAAGAGTTTATGGTCTAGTGAAGGAGATGGCCAATTACAATATAGATAGATGATTGCTATGATAGTTACCAAGTACCTCTCTGTGCCCAGAAGCACTAACCCAGACTTGTGGTGGGGTGAAGGAAGGCTTTCTTCAGGAAGTGATGTCTAAGCTAGATTATGAGGATAAAGAAACAAGTTAGCTAGGCAAAGGTAATGGCAGAAGGTTCTAGGCAGAGAAAAGGAACAAATCTCTCCTTTTACTTGAAGTTCCATAGAAGGAAAGTAAGAATGGGCAAGGCTCGGGTGTGGTGGCTCACGCCTATAATCCCAAAACCTTGGGAGGCCAAGGTGCGAGGATCACTTGAGCCCAGGAGTTCGAGGTTACAGTGACCTATACACTCCAGCCTGGGCAGCAGAGAGAGATCTTGTCTCTAAAAATAAATAAATATGTAAGTAAATATAATTTAAAAAATATATAAATAGGCCAGGCGCGGCGGCTTACGCCTGTAATCCTAGCACTCTGGAAGGCCGAGGCATGCGGATCACTCAAGGTCAGGAGTTTGAAACCAGCCTGAGCAAGAGTGAGACCCCGTCTCTACTAGAAATAGAAAGAAATTAATTGGACAACTAAAAATATATATATATAAAAAATTAGCTGGGCATGGTGGCACATGCCTGTAGTCCCAACTACTCGGGAGGCTGAGGCAGAAGGATCGCTTGAGCCCAGGAGTTTGAGGTTGCTGTGAGCAAGGCTGACGCCACGGCACTCACTCTAGCCTGGGCAAGAGAGTGAGACTC
>CAUYRT010038026.1:0-13179 GCA_963574885.1 Lepilemur ruficaudatus | reverse complement strand
GAGTCTCACTCTGTTGCCCGGGCTAGAGTGAGTGCCGTGGCGTCAGCTTAGCTCACAGCAACCTCAAACTCCTGGGCTCAAGCAATCCTTCTGCCTCAGCCTCCCAAGTAGCTGGGACTACAGGCATGTGCCACCATGCCCAGCTAATTTTTTCTATATATATCTGTAGTTGGCCAATTAATTTCTTTCTATTTATAGTAGAGACGGGGTCTCACTCTTGCTCAGGCTGGTTTCAAACTCCTGACCTTGAGCAATCCGCCTGCCTCGGCCTCCCAGAGTGCTAGGATTACAGGCGTGAGCCACCGCGCCCGGCATGATTCTATATGTAGAAAATCCCAAAGATTTCACAGAAAAACTAAAGCTAATAATTCAGCAAACTACAGGGTACAAGATCAACACACAAAACACCAGTGGTTTTATACACTGGTAATTAACAATCCAGAAACAAAATTAATAAAACAATTCCATTTGCAATTGCATCCAAAGAATAAAATGCCTAGGAAAAAATTTAATTAAGTAGGTAAAAAATTTGTGCATTGCTGAAAAAAGTTGAAGAAGAGCTAAATGAAAAAACATCCTATAGTCATGGATCAGAAGACTTAATGTTGTTAGGATAGCAATACTGCCCAAAGAAATCCACAGATTTAATGCAATCCCCATCAAAATTCCAGCAGTATTTTTTGCAGAAATGGTAAACCAGTTTTTCAAATTCGTATGGAATTACAAGAGCTCCTGAACAGCCAAAACAATCTTGAAAAAGAACAAAATTGGAGCACTCACACTTTCCAATTTGAAAACTTGCTACAAAGCTACAGAAATTAAGAGTATAGTACTGGTATAAGGACAGTCGTATATACCAAAGGAATAGAACTGAGGGTCCAGAAATCAACCCATACATCTATGACCAAGTGATTTTTGATAAGGGTGCCAAGTGCACTAGATGTAGAAAGAATAGTCTCTTTAAGTAGTGGTGCTGGGACAACTACATAGCCACACGAAAAAGAATGAACCTGGAGTTCTACCTCACACCGTATACAAATTTTAAGCCAAAATCAGCCAACAACCTAAATATAAAGAGCTAAAACCATAACAGTCTGAGAAGAAAACACAGGGGCAAATGTTCATGAATTTGGCAATGGATTCTTAGATATGATACCAAAAGCATGAGGCATAAGAGAAAAAAGATAAATTGGACTTTATGAAAACATATTTTATTTTTATATCATTGAAATGACAATAAAAAAAAACCATTGTTACCCTTAAGGGTATTAGAATGATTAGCAACTTCTTTCAGTTAAAACCACTGCGGTAGCGGACTGAGGAACGCACGTGCTGCGGGCCGCCTTCCCTTCCTGTATCACTTCTCTGCTCCTCTTATCGCAACCCGGTCCTCCCCCAAACCTACGTGCGTTTGCATCTTTCTGTCGGGATCTAATTGAGTGGGGAGCTAAACTAAGTAGCAGACCAAGCAACAATAGCAACAGCAACCCTTTTATTGAGTCACATCTAATACAAGTTTTCATTCTAAATATTAGGAATTCATGAGAGAATGAGATATTCATTGATCTTGAGCTCACGGCATATTTTCGTATTCATTGTAGTCACTGATCTTAATAAAACGCTAACATTTTAGAGATGATGGATAGTATAATATACCTGTAAGAGTGTTACCTGCTGGATTCAACCACCTAACCTTACAGATGTTAGATAACCAATAGCATAAAGACATCGAATTCAGAGGATGATGTAACAGTTGCATTTTTGTTCCAGACTCACTGGGGAAACACCTGCCCCAAACAAACAAACATAGAAACACACGAATTAGAAACATTACGGGGCTTAGACAAAGTGAGTATGTGCTTTATGTCTGCACGTCGTGCCCCATCAGATTACATTACATGCCCCAAAACAAAGCAGCGACGTCACGACCTATACCAAAAACCAGAGTTACAGGCGTGTAAGGAGAAGGCGTGTAAGCAGAGGTCATCGTTTGACAGAGTGACGTCCTCCCCACGGAGCACGGCCTTGTGGACCCTCCAGCTGCCTGAGGTCAACCACAGGTGCCCGGTTCAGCACCACACCTGTCACACCTGCTTAAAAACAATCCCCCAACCCTCCCACTGCTTCCCTCTTTCCGGCAGCCCAAAGATGCAGAGGACGGGGCCGAGCAGAACCGTCAGACCCCGCCGCAGACTCCAGGAGCCTCCACTCCCAGCAGGCTGGAGCCCCAGGCCCTGCCCGGGGCCCAGCGCCTTTATTGGCTGTCCCCTTCTCCTGTGAAGAGTTCAGGAGGCTTGTTTAAGGCAAGAATCGGGCAACAAAGGAAACTGTAAAACATAAAAAGATGTGGTCTAACCAACATCTCAACTACCCTGATTTGATCATTACACATTGTATGCCTGTATCAAAATGCCACCTGTACCCCACAAATAGGTACAATGATTAAGTATCAATTTTAAAGAAAGAAAAGAAAAGCTAAATCTGAGCCAAAAAAAAAAAAAAAAAAAAACGGCAAGGAACTGTCAAGAGCTGGTGAGGAATTCAGACGTCCCCTTCGAAAGCCTGGTTCTTATTTCACGTATTCGCAGAACCAGTTTCACAACAAACAGGCTCGTTCTTTACTGTCTCCCTTTCCCCAGCAAAACCTCTTATTTTTCTTCCCCTCATGAAAGTCTGATTAGTTACACAGACATAATCACCATAAAGAGATAATAAAATGTTGAGATATTTCTTTGGTTTCAAGTCTGAAAAAATTAGTAGTCACAGAAAGCTTAATCGTCTTCGCATGAATTCTCAGGGCCTAAGGAAGCGCTGGGTCTGGCCAACATCCGAAGCGCGGTGCTGCCCAGATCCACTCGGCCAGTCGGGCGGGGACAAGGGTCGGCGCTAGAGCAGTCTGCATGAAGTGCTCGTTGGCTCCCAGAACAGCTGCCTTCCTGCGGGCAGAGACGCCGCAGGGAAGCCAGACGTGAGGACCCTGCTGTTCTCCCACCGCGACCGCTTTCTTTGCTCGTTTATTCCGCGAGAACAGCAGAGCTCTCCAGATGGGAGCAGGGGACAGAGTCTAGACGTCATTTATTGGCCACTGAATCACGGAAACAAGTCTGCAGCACCTACTGTTTTTCTGCTTTTGGAAGTTCCCTCCCAATTTACCTCTTGTTTTACACTGTGCACTCTGAAAAGTTAAATGATCCTGACACTTAGAATTACTCAAAAGCTAGAAAGATATTCCCAACCGTGCGGGGAAGGGCGGCTCCCTTTTCCTGAGACGGTTCCTCTCGCCAGTTGCTCCCCCCGAGAGGCCTGCAATTGCTATCACGTCTGTGGTTTGTTTTCCTGGTCCTCCTAGAAAGTTCCTTGCTAGCGAGCAGTACATGAGCCAGCAGCCGGTCGCAGTGCACCCCGTGGCAGCTGTTTCCCCCACTGGCAACGTGACCGAAAGGCTCTTCCAGTCGCCAACTTGTTCGACTTCATCTATTTCTCAAAATTTTAGCAAACGTTTATAGTAGGACCAGGTGACTTGGCGAGCCCTGGAAACAGAGAGTCAGCAACACGAAGCCTCGTCGATGAATCTACATTCGAGTTACTAGGGCGGAAAAGTAAGTCAACAATTTCAGGCCCCTTCTGTGTGACCTGGCTGCTGCTTATCTCTCTGTCCTCAGATGTCCCCGCTTGTCCCTCTCACCGTGTGCCCAGCCACACTGGCACCCCTGCACGCCCGCTGCTTTCTGCTTCCCGAGCGAGGCACGGGCTGCTCTCCCTGTCGGCAGACACTTCCCCAGCTCCTCATCTGGCAAATGTCTGTTGATCCTTTGTGTCTTAGCTGAGAGGGCACCTCATCAGGAAGCCTCCCCGGAGCGCTGGGGTTGGGTGAGATGCTCCTGCAGCTGCTCCCATAGGGCAAGGCGCTGCTCACACAGCGTCATCTGTTCAGGCTCTGCCAGAGCAAGGATTGCGCCCGCCATTGTATCTCTGGGACGTGACGCCGCGTCTAGTACACAGTAGGCACTCAAGAAACACTTGTCAAATGAGTGAATGAACAGACTAGAGTGAGGAAGGAATTATTTTCTAATGTCTGCTTACCCTAAGTCCATAGCTAAGTAGTTTTATGGAATATGTAAGTTCCTTTAGTGTTAGAAATCCTATAATTCCAAAGGTTTGTGTGAATATTTCCAAAATAGTAAATGGCAATATGTTTGCAAAAGAGAAATCTTCTGTGGTTAAAATACGTTTATGAAACTCTGGATTAAACAAATGAAACAGAGTTCTCTATTGTTCTGCAATAAAGAACCTTCAGAATACTAGTATTCAACGGCAGCCTCCCAGAGGTTGCTGTGTGAAGGGTTGCCCAGGCTTGCGGGGGCCGAAGCTTCCTCTCCTGACACGCACACCCACTCGACAGCTCTGCTGGCCGCCTGCCCCGCTCCGGGCACCGCTTGTGGCCCCCCGGAGAAACAGTGAGCCAGTGGGGGGCTCTTGTCCTCAGAAACTTGGCTCTCCACTCAGGGGAAACAGACAGTAAACAGCCAAATAAACACAAAGTCAAATGATGCAATAAATAAGAGAAGTTTGGAAATCCCTCCGTTAGTACTAGTAGGAGAATGGAATGACTAATGACATAGGGATCGGGAGGGGTGGTTTCCTTAGGCAGAGTGATCATGGAAGGTTCGCTGAGCAGGTACATAAAGATGAGAAAGGGACCTTAATGCAAAGATCTGAACAAAGAGCGTCCCAGGAGTAGGCAAGAGCAGGAGTCATGGCCCCGATGTAGAATGAGCTCCGCATGTCCAAGAACAGAGAGGACGTTCAAAGAGGCTGGAGCCCGAGGAACAGGAGAAGCACAGCAGAGGCTAGTTCTGCTGCGGCCTCCAATCCAGCGCCCATTCAAACAGGGAGCCGTTAAAGGGGCTCAAGTAGGGGGTTGCAAGATCTGAACAGTCTTCTGAAGATCATTCTGGTTCCTCCTTCTACCATCTTGAAATGTATTACTAAAAGGATTGAGAGAAATGTCAACCAATGAAATGCCAAGAAAAGTAGCCAAGATTAGCGACGCAACCAACAGAAATTATCCTGACATCAAGAAGCAAATTGTGGCAGCAGCAGCAACAACAATATTCGGATCCTACAAACAAGCTGTCACATTTAGAGGAAGAGACAAATTTCAAGAAGAAATAATAAGTAAGTTTTGGGATTGCATCATTTAATAAAGAGAGTAAACTTTATGAACATGTTGGGGTAAGATTTAAATTTCTTGATGACTTTTACAAATACAGTGAAAACTCATGAGCCGCTGCCTGCATGAGCGAGTGGGTGTGGTCGCTTCAGAGACCGTGTCAGATCAGTCGTGGCCCAGGAACACTGGGATGACTTGAGCTCTCACGGTGCACATAGGGGAGACTCCGTAGAGGACTATCCACGTTTGACAACAATCCTAAAAATCCACATGTTCCCTGTGGCGTGTTTTAAAGCTAAAGGTGTAACTTTTCTAAATTATTTCAGTCAATAATGCTGGGGAAAAGGGCGGAGTTATCTTTTCCTATTTTCTCTAGAGTAACTGGTTTTATGAAATCATTGTCATATAATGAGGCAAAGAACAAATAGCCAAAAAATAAACAACAACAACAACAAAAAAAAGTAGGAGAAAAAAATGTTACAAGGATGTTAGGCAGTTAAAGAATCTCATTTTTGTGGCTTTATGCTGTTTACAGCCTATGTGAGTTTTTAAAATATATAACTTATGCCATTTCTCTCTTTCTAAACAAATATTTGCTTCTGTACTCTTTATATATTTGTAAGTTTATACTATTTTTCTTAAAGAGAACCCTGGGTCTACGCCCACATGGAGGTAGGACACAGCCTGGCGGGGACAAGGCACGTGGGAATTGGATGTGGAGGGGGGATGGAATCGTAGAGAGAAATAATGGACACAAAGGGCACAGAAAGAATGAAGTAACAAATCCCAACCCTTAAAATTGAAATACACTTTTCAAAATTTAAAAATCACATCTACATTAAGGGAGGTCAAAGAAGACCGCGGAGCACGGGAGGCTTAGCAGGCGATTGGAAACCGGTCTGGGGCGAGGACCACCCACCTTTCCCTGTGAGACAAAAACGTCAGCGACTCTCGTGGACACTGTGGAACTTTCCTCTACAGACTTCACATAATGTCGCACGGAAATAGTAGCCATCTTATTAATTAACAGGATATATAGCATTTAGTAAAATTTAATTAATAGCATTTAGTAAATTTAACGTAGTTAAATAAAATGTAATAAAGTACTATACGGAGTTAGCGTCTGAGTTTTTAAAATGTCTACGTCCCTTTCCCTGAAACATCCAAGAGCAAAGCAATACCTACATATGCATAATGGATTAAAAGTGTATTATACTGAGAAACTTAAGAGGCATCTTTGAGGATTCAAATGTAGAGAATATGAGCATATTTCAAAATTGCATTTCCTTATTTTTGAGTAAATTATATGTATATGTTTCATAAGTCAATAAGAACAAAACTTTTTAGAGTGCAAATCTCCCTCCTGTCCCCATTCCCCAGTGGGAATTCCTCTGCTCCCCAGAGGAAACCGAGGCTATCAGTTTTTTATAAACCGTTTCAAAGATACTCTATTCATTCTAAATATGTATGTGCGCCTTACACCTGCTTTTGCGTAACTGCTTCTCAAAACATTCTACACCTTTATTTCACTGAACAATACATAAGACATAATTCTACATCAGTACTTCAAAAAGCCCAACTGGTTTTTATGCATGCGTAATATACACAGTATAGGTAAAACAAGTTTCCCCTTGAATGCCCCGTCTCATGTAACAGTTTTTCAGTCAATTCTCTATACTATTTCTAGATACACCATCAGTCTGCCAATAAATAAAATTGTGCCCTTCCTTTTCCAATTTTAAGTTATTTAACTTCATTCTCTTGTCAGATTGCATTGGTTTATAGCTCCAGAAAAATGTTAATAATGGTGACAGCAGACATCCTGGTCCTGTCTTTTACTTTAAGGGGAATGTTTCTGATATTTTTTCTTGTTAATCATAATGCTAACTTCAGCATTATTGTAAACATATTTTATCATTTCAATGAGAATTCATCTATACTTGTTTTATTATGAATTATCTTTTTATTAACATTGGATATTAAATTTACTTATTCTTTTTTAATATCTAGTGTGATTATCATATGAATTTTCTGCTTAATGTGGATATGAAATTAATAGATTTGTGAATATTAAACAGGCTTGCATTCCTGAAATAAACCCATTGATCATGATGTATTCTGCTTTTAATATGCTACTGAATCCTATCTGTTAATATGTTATTTGTTTTTGCATTAACATCCATAAATCATGTTAGTCTCTTGTTCATTTTTAATCATCGTTGGTTTTGTGGGTCATTGTGAAGGACTTCCTGGGCAGGGTGGCTTAGCCTCCCACCCACCCAGGTGTCTCCAGGTGGAGGAGGGTCCGTCTCTCCACTCCCGCAGGGACAGGGTCACCCTGCCCTGGGCCTGGTCCTCAGCAGGACTCTTGCTCTGTCTCCCCAGCTGGTGCTGCCTCCCCACTGGTGTTTTCAGTAGGATTCCCGCTGGATCCACGGGAGAAATGGGCCACCAGCTGTCTCCTGCCCAGGGTGACTGTCAGAAAGCATCAGGCCTGGGCTGCCTTCTCTGGCTGGGTTAGACACCTGGATAGGACATGGGACACCCTGCTCTGTGCTGTCCCTTACCCCACGGGATCCCTCCTCAGCCACCTTCCTCGTTCTGCTTTCGGCCTTTCCCTCTGCCTGTCTCTGTGTCGCTCCCAGGTTCACAGCCGTGCTGAGCAGGGGGGCGCTGAGAGAGAGAAGTCAGCACTGACTTGTTAAGACCAGAAGTCCCCAGTCAACTGAATATTAGATGAAACTGCAGCATTCACAATAGCGATGTCATTAATATCAAACTCAGTGACAACAGATTTAAGTAGGAAAACACTGTCTATCCCTTCAATGTATTTATTTGTGAAGTGACGTCCGCTCTGTAAAGCCAGCACAGCAAACTGGCCAGAGAAGCGCACAGGCTCTGCATGTTTCTGGACGTTAGTCGATGTTTTTCCCCTGAAAACTCTGTGCCATTGCAGTGAACGCATTTGGCTCTTTAATTTTTTTCTTTTCTAGTAAACAACTAAGAATTCTCTACGACTTCTTTTTCCTGTACAAGTATGTCTTTTCCTTTAACGTGATATCCCATAATAACTTTGTTAACACAATAGTCACAGTGGCCTCTAAGGACTCCATTCGGCATATGTGCCAGTGTAGACCAGACCCTCCACGACAAGCTCTCAGACGCCGTCCACAGCGGCTCGGAGACGCTTTGGTACTTGGCAGTACGTGAAACAATTGGGCCACCAGCGGACGTCTGGGCATATTTTGGTACAATTTCTGAGCCGTGTAGAAGGGTCACAAACAGATACACGAGGGTGGGATGTGTGAAGACAAAGTGGAGCTTGTTTCTTGGGGCTTCATCCAGACGGGTGAACTTAGTCTGAACCAATACTTTTAACATTTCCTTAGGTAAATTCTCAGTGTTCCGTATCTCCTGCTCTTCTCCAAGACGACAGCTAGGCCACCCAGGCGGGCCTTCGGCAGAAGAGGCCAGAGGGCAGGGCCCTCCAAACACACAACGTCTCCCCGTCTCCCCGTGGGCTGGGCGAGCTGGTTCGCTCCCTGGGCCCACAGCCACCGTGGTTGCCTAACTCCATCCAGCCATTGCGATGGCTCTTCTTGCCAAAATCCTTGGTCTCAGCCACTTGTCTCATACCTCAGGATTTAGCCTTGTTTTCAAGCCTGCGATCATTCACTCCCTCGCCATGTTCTGTAGGGACTTTTAAAATCTCCCGCACACCACACCCAGGCCAAGGGGCCCGGAGCCCCGCCTGCGCCCCATCCGTTCTGCAGACAGCGCTTCACGCCAGGGCCATGCGAGCACGGCTGCTCCTGGACAAGCAGCCTTCCTGCTACAGCGCCCGCGCCCGGAATTTCCTTAGGTTTTTGCCCTACCCCTCTCTGAAAACTCCCCTCCTACTGGGGTGCTAGCTCAAGAGAGGAAAGGTGATGGCCCACGTTGACCTTTCTACCTTAATGCCTTCTGTTTCCTTCTTCCCATCAGCTTCTTGGCCAGAAAGCAGGGGGACTCTTCCTTCTCCATGTGTCAGAATGGGTTCTCCACCATCCCGTGCTCCCGCCCTTCTTCAAATGGAACTCATTCCCTGGGATCCTCATTCTCTGGGATTCACTGACATGTAGGGAGAAGTCTTCTTATCAATAAGGGAGCACAGATCAGAGATTTTCTGAGTATTGTACCTGTTACACACACAGGCACTTACTGACTTTAAGCATTTCGTCCTGTTGGAAGCGCCTCCTTCACCACTCCCCACGCACTAAAGAACGGTATCGGCAAAAATGTTTAGCTCATGTAATATCGATTGGGGGGGTGGTGAAGGTGTATGTGTGTGTTTCCACTTTAAGAGCAGTGAGAATTAATCATGAGACAAAATTAGCAACACCAGGTTTAGTAACAATACATACCACATTGTCACTTTCCTGCCATCGGAACACCGAAGGCATGTTCAAACATTTATCACTATTCAGTATCCAGTTTTCATAAAGTATTTTACTGTCATCCCTAATTAATTCTACCTTTCAACAAGAAACTCAGGCTTGGCTGCTATTGTTATTTCACTCTTACAAGTCAGGGGACTGAAGCAGAGAGGTTAATTAAGTGACTTACTCTGATACCCGCAGGCCACGTTGGCAAGGCTGTGTCTTAACAGGGTTGCTGGCACAGACGCCCCAAAAGATGGAAATGTAAGCAACCCTGTTCCAGCAGGGGGCACCAGTTACATTGCAAATTTGGGTCTACCCTAGCTGTCTGTTGGTACAAAGTCTTACAAGATGGTATACCCAAGGAGAATGCAGGACTCCGAGTGTCCCGGAGATGGTACCCTTCCCTGATACCCCTGACACAGAAGACGGTTCTTGGGTTTTAAACAGGCTTCGGCAAATCAATAGCCACCTTCCTAGCATGTCTAAAAGAGTTCAAGACAAAGGCTCTTACTCCCAAAGTTCAACCCATTATGATGCTTATAATCTTGTAATCTTATAATCACAGTTATACTTTCATTCCTTTGGGTCTTAAGAATTTGAGGGCCTCATTTTTTTTTAAAAGCCTGTAATAAAAATCTCTAGGAAAGGCAACTCCATTAGTGGGTCTGCTGCTGTCAGTGCTTAGGGAGTTCTTAGATAAGGAGGAAGCACAAAGAGGAAGACTGTCTGGTGACAGGACAGGAAAGGAGGTCTTCGGGAAGGCGATGCAGAAACACCGTGAATCAACTCCGTGCCTCACACTCTTGTGTAGGTTACGTCTTCTGGGCTTATTGAGTTCTCAACCCTCGCCTCTTTCTATCCCTTATGGGATTTGATTTAAAGAAAAGAGTTTAGGCAGAGTTGAGTTCAAATTTTGGGCCCATTGTGAGGCTATAGGAAATACTTAATAATGTTGGATTTTTCCCTTCTTCCATTAAGAGGAAGGCTCATGGAAACAACCCAGGAAAATTCTCCTTCACTTATCACAAGTAGGCAAACAATGCAACAAACTCACCCCGTATCAAAAGCAAGTGACAGGTCAGTGCTTTTCCAAGTTTAATATGAGTACAAGTCACTTGAGGATTTTTGTTAAAATGCAGATTCTGATTTTGTAGGGCTGGGGAGGGGTCCGAGAGTCTGCACTTCTTACCAGCTCCCAGAGTGGCCCGTGTTGTTGCTCCCCGTGGAACCGGTACTGAGTAGCAAGATGCTATTAATAGATGACAGAAGAAAACAAGACCATTATCCTCAGCTTTCAGAGACACATCGCGCTGAAAGCATTCTAGAAGTCACCATGACACCCTCTCCCTTCCCCCATCAAAAGGCTATTCTCAGAAAGGGGTCTCATACAACCAAGATGCTTTAATGCTTTCCACTCAATGTGAAAGGTGATGTCCAATAAAGGAGTTACTCTGGTTATTCGAGGAAGTGAGGGAAGCACCCAAGTCCCTAGGGACATAAAGAGACTCTGCCTTATACACCCTTTTGTATTCTTTCCAGTAAGATCAAGATGCAAAATGTTGAGACCTCTACTTCTTTTGGGGGATTTTTTTTCATCTAGAAAAACAACATAGCAGTTGTTCGACATCTATTTTGTTTGAAAGGTGTACTAACAGAAGCAGCCCCCAAATACTGCATTGTACCAAACTGACCCAAGAGCTGTACTGAAGAGCTTACGCTGGACTAACTCCTCATAAAAACAGAATTGATATATTGGTCTAGGGGCGGGCAGGGGGCAGGAAAGAGAGAAGAAAACATTTCTGGATGGAGAAGAAAGAAAACACATTTATTGAGTAATATACACCATGCATTAGGCAATGTGTTAAACTTGGTGTTCCTAATTGTCCAACGAGCAGATAATATTAGCTTTATTTTACAGATAAACTGAGGCTTAAGGAAGTGGAAATTAATTGGCTAGTTCAAGTTTGCACAACTACCACAAGCTCCTCAGATTCTAATGTCTGTGCTTTTCTCACTTGACCGAAAATCCTTCCTTGGAAACCAACAGTCACAGACTGTCAAGGTGCTCGCTCATATCGAGACCAGACAACTCACAGGGCATTGCCATTATTTAGATCATAGTTCAAGAATTCTTCTAATGTTTTCTAGATATTTCCACACATTCCAAACAGAACCTGTTCTTTGTATTAGTAGTATAATTTTTTGTATCAGTAGATGGAGTTTAAGAACACACATACACATACCTACACGATGTGTTAAATATCGTTGAGTGCTTGTGTTGGGCTAAGCACCAGGCTGGGTGCTCACTGCGTGAAGTAGGCGAGGAATATTAAGCCTGATCATCATCCTATCTGGAGCAAAAGCTGATACCTAACAGCCCGCAACTATGCCAAAAGAACGGGGTAACTTTCTTTCATCCCACCCTCTCCCCACCCATTTAAAGTTATGCCCCAAGGACAGGCAGGAGGCTGCACACACTGGGAGCGTGGCCTGGTTGGGGGTGGAAGCTGCTGCGTGCTGGCTCAACACCCGCCGCGGCAACAGCCCTTAAACTCCACGGTGCATCCGCATCACCCCGCTAAAGCACAGGCTGCTGGGCCCCGCTCCCGGAGTTCCTGGTTGAGTGGGCCAGGAGCGGGGCCCAGCAATCTGCCTTTCAACAAGCCCCCCATAGCTTGTTGCTGTGGATCTGGGACCACACGGAGAATCACAGCTGGTTCTCAGCCAGACGGTTCCGCGGATGAGACCCAGCTTTGTGAATCCCAGTAAGCCTACTGTCACATAGGTGCGGGTACATTTTTTTCTAGAAAAAGAGTCCATATCTTTAACTAGATTTTCAAAGAGGCTTTTTCACCCCCAATAGTTAGAAACAAATGTAGTTAGCATTGAAAATGTAAAAACCTCAATCCTAAAGCCAGTGGCCCAGGAAGAATCCATCTTAAGCCACCATACATGCTATTGTATTTGAAGACATTGTCATTATCTTAATGCAAGGAAAGAAAAACCAGAAACTCCTTTTTTGGCATCATTCTCCATATTTTCACTGTTGATAGAGCAAAAAAGCCAACAATACGACATCTGATACACACACACATAAATCTATCTTCATGCAAGAAACACACACAGTTCGGAGGAGCTGGTAGCTTTATTTCTCCACGTGGAAGATCAAGTACATTCTCCTTCTTCAGCCTGATCTTTAACCACCAGCCAGTTTCTAACCATCTGTGTATAGTACAGAAAGAACCCGGAGAGCTCACATGCAGCACGGTCTACACCAGAGACTCCCCTCCTCCTCTCCTCCGTGCTGTTAATGAGCCCCGGGGGGCTGACGAGGCCGCTCCTTCCCTACATTTCTGTATTCCTGAAGCACCGTCCGGACGTTGGAGTCAGACTACTGGACAAGCGCAAGCCAGGGCTCCAGGACAGGGCTGCGCCAGTGCACGCGTGTCTTCGCCGCAGGACGGCAGAAGCCGGGACGCGTGCGTGGGCTGTCGCCCAGTCAACCACACTCCTTCGTGAAGAGGGTGGGAAGAACCAAGCACAGCACCATCCAGTACTGTGATGTGCGCTTTGAAAACGCTCCCG